>AWWV01011254.1:0-139627 GCA_001974805.1 Corchorus capsularis
GAAAAAAAAAAGAGCAAAAAAATTTCCAACACCAAGGCTTGCTTTTCATATTGGCATCATTGTGACTTTATTACACAATAGGAATGCCATGTAAAATTCAACAATTTCATTTGCGCCATTACACCTTTAATTATGTAATAGGAATGCATCATATGACTTCAATTTGCATCATTACACCTTTTCACTATGTAGATGCATAATAGACTTAAACTGGCACCATTATACCTTTAGTATAATAGGAATGCCTTATCTCTTCACCTTACATGGTTTATGTAGTGAGAAGCACATGCTCACCAATTTACCAAAATCAGTAAGTATTTGATCTCTAGTTAGTACAAACAACATAGTTTATGCAGACAAATAATGCAAGAAAAGATTTTGCATCCAATTTTTACACCTCTACGTAAAAAAATAAGAAAGATGATTTCAATCATGTAAAATCAGTGCAATATCAATTTACTTGGTTAAATTGAAAGCTCAAATAAAAGTTATCAATGAATTACACAAGTGTATCCTGTACAATCAAAATTTGAATAAGAAGTAATAAAAGCCCCAACACCCAAGCTTGCTTTTGACATTAGCATCATTGTGACTTTACTACACAATAGGAATGCCATGTAAAATTCAACAAATTCATTTGCACCATTACACCTTTAACTATGTAATAGGAATGCATCATATGACTTCAATTTGCATCATTACACCTTTCACTATGTAATATGAATGCATAATAGACTTCAATTGGCATCATTATACCTTTAGTATAATAGGAATGCCAACACTCAAGCCATAATATGAATTTGGGTCAAATTCTCTGATAACATCAATATGATAATAAAATTTCCAAATTTCACAAAAACCTTGTCAAAACCAAATTGATGGTTAAACGCTTACCCCCATAGTCAGCACATGAAGCTTCCTAAGATAAAATAAAACTCAACTTTCTAAACATGGATAAATATAAATATAGAACACAAGTTTAGGATTACATGAAAGGCAGCAAAGAAGAATAAAAGAAAAGTATTAATTGGTTTCTGTAGAAAGAGAAAAACAGAGTACATGAACCAGGGTACACAAAAATCAAAATAAAGGGTAAAAGAAAGTATCAAAGAAGTTAAAAACCAAGGATATTGCGTAAACACACCAACTAGGGTTTCAAAAACCGCTAAATTCGCAGAAATTTATATATATATATATATAATAAAAATATACTTACAAAAGATTAATAAAAGAAAAAATCAAAGAGAAAAATTGTTAGACTATTCAACAACCATGAAAAAATCGCGAAGAACAAATCGAAATTTGAAAAGAAAATTTTAAAAAAAATGTAGTAATGGGTTATTGTAGAAAGAGAAAAACAGAGTACATGAACCAGAGCATAGGAAATCGTCTCACATAAGTTATAAAACCAAAGATTTGGCGTAAAAACACAAATTAGGGTTCTGAAAACGTTTTAAATCCCAATTCCAAACAAGAAAGAAAACAGAAGCGTAAAAAGAGAAATTTTGATTGAAGGAAGATCAAAGTAAAAAATATGTAGAATATTAAACTACTATAAAAGATTTTCGAAAAGAATCTAACATCTGAGAAGAAATAGAAAAGGAACGAAGAATCCCGTCGTTCGTTTCCAGCTCTTGCCCAGTTTTGAAAATCAAAAATAAAAAACAACTGTTACAACAGAGAGAGACTATTGCTGGCCTATGAAAAAACGCTATTTAAATTTTAAAGGGAGAGTATTCATGTTAATAATTATATATATATAATAATAATAATAAAGGTCGAGTATGTAGCATTGTTGTAAGCGGCGCGTTTAAAACAGTTTTCTCTTTATTGATTGGGCCTTTTCGCCCAATTATTTGATTGTCTAAACCCAACTTTGACCCATTAAGAAAGGTTGCGTAGAGACCATAGTCGGTAGGCCTAATCCTAAATTCTGTTTTCATTTTTCCTTTCTACAGTATTACTAATTTTTGTTGGGCCATAGCTCGTTTAGACTTTTGAGAAAATATAAAAATTTGTATAGCTTGATAAATTGTGTATAATAATTTTTCTTATAAAAATTTGTAACTATTGCCTATCCAGTAGTAGTGTTAGAGAATTTAAGGTAGACTTACAAATTAAGTTAAAAAAAATTGTATAATTAATTACACTCGACATTTGACGCAATTGATTGATGCATATTTTGTAAATCATTATGTTTCAGGTTCAAGTGGAGGTTTTGTTCATCATTATGTAGTGGAATTTTGTTCATTTCTCCTAGGCCTAAAGAGAACAACAAAAAAAATTGTCTAAAGTAATATATCTTGATCTTGTCCTTTGTCAAACGATTAGATTTAGAGACAATCTTCTTTTTTTTTGGTTGCTAACTAGATTGATATTTGTCAAAGTGGGATAACATTTTGTAAGAGTTGGTGAAATTCCACTACTAAAGAATAATGGACTAAATGTGGTAAGTGTTGGAGATGTAACAAACCGATGTGAAAGGAGTATGGAAAAAAAAAATTGGTGGGTAAATCAAAAGTAATAAAAGAATGGTGGGTAAATGATTGGCAATTTGGCAAAAAGGCATACGGATGAATTGTGGAACAATATATACGAAGTTGAAAAATTTGACCTCAAAGAACCAAATTTTTCTTAATTACAAGACCATTTTCAAATGGACATCAAGTTAGTCCAAATTTCTTATTCTTTTTATAAAGGAGCGAAACATTTTGTTTAACTATAAAAAAACCAATGATGAAGATGATGGATGATTTAATTATTTGCCAAATTCTATGGTTATTGAGTAGAGTAGGGGGTGGTGTATCCATAGTGTTGTTACTGTTTCACCGTAATGATAGTCTCCTCTTATTAAAAATTTTTTGCTTATATTTAATTAGATGGTAAAAATATATCTCCTTCTTCCATGTTAACTATATTTAAAGTAAAATTAAATTAAATATAATATAATTACCAAAACTAATAATTAATAATGAAAAATCTAATTCTACTACCTTTTTAGTTTACCTTGTTGAGAAAGCAAATTTCAATATGTAAAGTGTCTGGAGCTCTCATGGATTATTTCAAAAGAAAAGAAAGTCACAAGGAAATTGCAATGAGAATTATGATACGTGGTCCTCAAAACACAAAAATAACAAAAATGGTTGTAAAATATAGGTGGAATAATAATCTGTCAAGCCCCTTGAAAACATGAATTTGTGGTGGAAATTTAGCAAAGTCTTTTAACCAATATTTATATATATGCATGCTCAAGATGACCAAAACCCCATCATGAGTTTTTTTAAGTCTCTGCTCCATGGAAAGGGGGAAAGAGAAGTTTTCAGGTTCAAGCTTATTTACCCTTCTAGAAATTCCTCCATGATGACTAGTGATATCACAGAAGAATTCTTCTTCAAAATGTCAAAAGATGGTAGAATAGAAGGGGAAAAACTGGTAATCATTTATCCTATCTGGGTTGCATTGCATTATTTCATTGACTTTAATCATATGAATTATTCTCAACAACTACCAACAATAACATTGCTATGAAAAAGATTCTCATCTTGTTAAGCATAAGTTTGGGGTTTCAAAAATTTTTAAACTTGCTTCCATTAAAAGTATTATGATCATATATACAGCCAATAATCATCATTCATAAAAATGACAAAAAAGAAACCAAAAAATGTAAGCAGCAACAAAAAAGACCCAATAATAGACAAATCTTTTCACCCCTTGCCCCCCCCCCCCCCAAAACATTCTCTTTTATGTATGAGATAAAGCAAATTTGTCTTTATTTTGTAACATTGATCATGGTGTTGGCCACTGCAATTTAAGTTGCCTGCTTTTTGAAACCACTTATCCTTGTTTTTGAGAGTTATGTCATAAGGATATAATGAATGTACTTGTAGTTAACCATCTGTTTTTGCTTTATCTGTATATATAATTCTGAGTTAATACAGAAACATTAATGCCAGTACCAAAAGACAGACCCCAGAGAGAGATATCCATGGAATATTATTTGCATGTTTGCCCCCAAAACCTTAATGATAACAAAATTATAAACTTTCTTTAAAATCCCAAATACTGTCTGTTTGAGAATATGGTCCACAAAACCAAATCTCTGTCCTGTTAGTCTCCATTAAAGAACATTCAAGGGAAAATTGCTGAAATGATGAAAAAATGGTGAAGTAAACTTAAAAACAGAAAAAAAAATTAAATGGAAGCAACAAAAGGCTGGTGAACCTACACCTATACTATCACACATTTTTAATTAAGAAACGAGTTGTAAAAATTAATTTACAACCATTCTCCTGATTTGGTGGAGGTATTCCTACTTTAATCAAATCCACCCATTCCCACACATCATCCATCAGCAGAACAAATTTCATTTTGCTCAAATCACAACTTTTATTCATCCACAAATCCCTTGAGAGGCCAACTTTTTCACAAATCTTTTCTTGAACCTTTTCAACAAGATGATCCTTAGACACCACCACCCAAATTACAAGTTCAAAATCAAGAATGGTATTGCTTAATTTGTTGTTAATTTGGGTCAAGAGTGTTGTCTTACCAACTCCTCCTAAGCCATGTAAACCAATAATGCCCACATCATTTCCTTCAAGCAAGTGCCACACCCTATTCAATGTTGAATCCAAGCCCACTGTTGGCTCTGTAGGTCTGACATCCACCGGAGGTACAGGTTCATTCTCGGCCACCTTGTCAAAAACTCCTTCATTCTTCAGATCAACCAATTCTTGGATTTTGTCAGCCACTTGCTTACCAAACTTGTAGCTAGAGACATAGTTAAAATCTTTGGAAAAGCAACCAGCCAAACATAATCTTTGTATTTCTTGAGGACCATCGTTGATCAATTCCTCAGCTTCTGTTAGAGCAGTCTGCACCCTTGAAAGCCAGACCTGAACTTGGCTAAGGCACTTCATAAGCTGCTTTTCAGCAAGAACAACCGTCCGGTTCACATCATCCCTTTGGGCTTTCAGTTTTTCCAGTTCCAAGCTTAGAGCTTTAAGATTTTCTTCAAGCTTGCGAATGTAACTTGCTTGTCCAACTACATAATTCCAACAACAGGGGAGCATGTCATCTGCTGTGATCGGAATTGAGAACAAATTTCCCATGATCTTAGTGATATGAAATTATATGACTGATGAACAAACAAGAATGAAATGAATTGAATTGAAATATTGAATTGTGGGTTTGAGGAGACGGACTCCTATTGCCTTGATAGATTTCTCATTGATCCACCTGAACGTGCATGACTTTTGCATACGAGGGCCTATAGATTCATATTTCTTGGAGAGTGTGACAAAATCAAATCTTATAATAAACATGCATGCCACGTATCAGTTCTCTTTGCATTCTTTCCATATTTTTTTGCTTTCTATCAATTTCAACAGATTCAGCTGACCTGCTACTTCCAGGAAACTGCCAAGTTGACCAATATTGCAATCAACAATGCCTCGTCATTCATCTCTTTGATCTGATTCATATAGTGTAGAAAAAAAGACTAGCAGAAACAGAAGCAGGAGATAATGGTCAAGTTCAAACTTCAAAGTAATTAGTCTAGTCAATCAAGCCCAACGTGCCTGCCGGTTCATGTTGAACTTGAACATTAATTAATTATGTAGTAGTTCTTTTTTGCATTTTTTGAGAATAGGACTTGCAGGGAAAACTTATAGTTTTCCACAGAATTTTGAAGGGGAATAAATGGGTTCCAAACATGAAACACAGAACAAAATATTAGGCAAAAATTAGAAGTCTGGTTTAAAATTACTGTCATGTAAACAAAGAAAAATCCATCTTCTACCAGTAAGTTTAAACCAAACAACTTTTTTTTCCCAAGTTTCATCAAACTAATCTTCCAAATTATGAATGCTATTATTACGCCGCAGTCTCTCAAGAAGTGAGCTAACTTGAACCCTGTCAAAGGAATTTCGAGCCCTTTCTTTAATCATTCTCTTCTTCACAAGCATTGATCCTCATCCTGACAACAACTGCTACAAATGATGCAAACCCATTGGTTAACATTATGAATGACAAATCACAAATGCATAGAAACATGAGCATGTGTAATGAGATGAAGCTACCTGAGAAATGATCCTTTTATTTTCTAATGCAAGGCTTGGCAGTAGTCAGCTTCTGACCAACACAATAACAGCAAAACTGTCACACAAGTAACAAGAATCACATAACATAATAAAGAGCTAAAATGCACCAAGCTGCTTTGACGCGCAATAGGTCTATTCTTTTTTCATTTTAAGTTGAAAACTATCAAACATAGATAGAAATTTTATAAACAATTCAAGTATGCAATATGAAACAAAAAAAAACAAGACAAACGGCATAAAACGGTTCACAGAAATTTACAACTTTAGAGGCCTAAGATCAAAAAGCTATACAATGCTTTATGTACAACATAAATGTATTATTATTTTGTATATAGAGCATTAATATAATTCCAAATATCACACACCAACCATTTCACTCAGTTGTCTCTCGCTCATTATTTCTTCCAGTTTTGAGCAAAACGCTACAGATAGCCTAGTCAAATTTGGAGCAAGAAAAAGCCATGTGATCTCCCTCAATTTGGAACACCCGCTTGTGCAAAGCCTGCTCAGCGTGTGAAAGCAAGGAGTATTAGGAAAGAGTGAAGCTTGTATCATTCTTCTTCCTTCCCCTACTTCTCTCTCCATCTTCAACTCTTCCAAACTCTTACAATTTCTGATTCCCAGAAACTCTAGACGCGTCATATATACCAATGATAAAATATTTAAAGCCTTTGTCTCCACAAAACCATTGAGCAAAAGTATTTCGATGCATCCTGGTATGTTGTTGGAGCTCAAAAGGCTTTCTAGAGCAAAAGCATTTTTTATTTCCATAGACAACAAATTTAAATGGTGCAGGCATTTCAATTCCTCAATTAAACTTTCATTACCACCATTCAGGACATTATCTTCATCCATTCCATTCAGAGCTACATTGGATAAAGTCATTCTGAATATTTGTAGCCTTGACATGTTACAAATGAGTTGCCGTGGGATTTTTTTCAAATAAGGTGTCTCTGCAATGCTCAAACATTTCAGTTTAAACAACCTATTCAGCTTAATTGGCAGTTCTCTTATTCCTGTCCAAGAAAGATTAAGGCACTGTAGTGAAACCAATTCGGAAATTCCCTCTGGCAACTCTTGTAACTTCCAATTCAAAGACAAGTTTAGAACTCGCAAATTGTAAATAAATTGGAAGAACCCATCACTAATCACCTTCAATTGGTTATTATTAAGAAATAAAGTTTGAAGATTAAGGCAAACAGGTGTACCTCTTAGATCTTCAATTCCGTTATCAGCCAATGACATCCTTGCACCTTCCCAATTTCCAACACCAAGCACTGCCTCGATTGATCTACTTCCTACTCTTACATAAAATTTCTTTTCTGGTTCTTCACACTCACCTGCTATCCATAAACACATATCACGGATCACGTCATGCATCTTTACTGCAAATTCTCCTAATCCTTCACATGTTTCCAACAAACAAGCATTAAGAAGAGAATTGATAATGTTGTGCCCGTGCATTCGAGCTCTGCTTAGGTCCTCAAATTCATCCAAAAATCCCTCACAAAACCAATAATCAACTAGAAAATTTTTACTGATCCTATCATCTTCAGGAAATAAACTACAGTATAAGAGACATGATCTCATCGTGTCATTAGACAAGCTATCATAACTGAATTTCAAAAGAGAATACACCTCTTGATCCATCCTTGCTAATTTGTGTGGAAATTCTTTCAACACCTCAATTGCATATTTCCAATCTTGGAGCGTGTTCTTGCAAACCATGGCTCGACCAACCGTAATCAGTGCAAGAGGTAGTCCACCACATTTTGCAGCCACTTGTTTAGCGACCTTATGGATATGGCTGTCAAGATTTTCTTTTCCAATCTTCTCTACAAACAATTTCCAGGCGTCATCTTCTCCTAAGCATTCTACTTTAATCTTCTCATGAGCTCCCATTTGGCCGCATACCTCTAAGAAACGAGTTGTAAAAATTAGTTTACAACCATTTTCCTGATTTGGTGCTGCTACTCCTACTCTGATCAAATCCACCCGTTCCCACACATCATCCATCAGTAGAACAAACTTCTTTGTCCCCAATACTCTAGAAATGAGGATAGCTTTATCATCAGAATTCTGTTCTTCCACAACTCCCTTGAGAGGCCAACTTTTTCACAAATCTTTTCTTGAACCTTTTCAATGAGATGGTCTTTAGACACCACCAGCCAAATTACAAGTTCAAAATCAAGAATGGTATTGCATAATTTGTTGTTAATTTGGGTCAAGATTGTTGTCTTACCAACTCCCCCTAAGCCATGTAAACCAATGATGCCCACATCGTTTCCTTCAAGTAAGCGCCACACCCTAATCAATGTTGAATCCAAGCCCACTGTTGGCTCAGTAGGTCTGACATCCACTGGAGGTAGAGGTTCATTCTCAACCACCTTGTCAAAAACTCCTTCATTCTTCATATCAACCATTTCTTGGATTTTGTTGGCCACTTGCTTACCAAACTTGTAGCTCGAGATATAATTAAAATCCTTGGAAAAGTAGCCAGCCAAACATAATCTTTGTATTTCTTGAGGACCATCTTTGATCAATTCGTCAACTTCTGTTATGACATTCTGTACCCTTGAAAGCCAGACTTGAACGTCGCTAAGCCGCTTCATAAGTTGTTTTTCAGCAAGCTCAACCATCCGGTTCACATCATCCCTCCGCGCTTTCAGTTTTTCCAATTCTACGCTCAGAGCTTTTAGATTTTCTTCAAGCTTGTTTGTGTAACTTGCTTGTCCAAGGATGTGATCCCCAAAAGGAGAGAGCACTGCTGAGATTGGCATTGAGAGGAAATTTCACATTAATTGCAAGGATCAAAATTTTTTATTGATAAAGAGAATAATGAAAATGAAAATGCACAGTCAAAATAGTATTTGCTTATGTGATTAAGAAAGAAAGAATGAAATTGATTTTGACGAATTTACGAGTGATCAAATCAACGGAAGAGACAATGCTTTTGCCCTGGTGTATTTACTTAGAACTAGTTTGAAGTGAGGTTGGGTCCAAAAAGTAGTTTTTTTGGCCGGCACCTTAACGCACCAAAAGCACTTAGTTTCTGTCAAAAGTTTGTATGATTGGCTCGAGAAATTAAGGTTGTTCATATTTAATTGATACATTGTAAATTAAAATGTTTTGAAAAAAAAAATGAAATGTGCCCAAGAGAGGGGAAAAAAACAAGTTTTACTATTTTCAACGAAAACAAACATATGCTGTTGGTGTATGTGAGAACATGGATAGCTTCTCCAAAGCTTTCCAATGGAAGAGGGTTCCCAAAGGGGTGCAAATTGCTGACAATTCAAGAGAATTTCTAATGCAAGCCGTATGTATCATTCTTGTTTCAAAGATACTCTTTTAAAATTTAGAACTTGGCAGAAATAAAGAGCAGAGCATGAAAGGAAAATGATTCTACTCAAAACAAAGTCCTGCATCTACTATCAATTAGTTAGGTAAGGTATTAATTTTTAGACTTCCATTTTCTAGAATTGAATAAACAACTAACACCAGAAGTGTAAAGAAGTAGATATAATAATCGCAAATGTATTGAGGTGCCGCTACAACTTTAACTAGATTTTCTCGGGAAACAAGCAGAAAGAGACAGGGAGAAAAAAGAAGAAGCCTGAGAGTAAGAAAATTGGGAAAATTATTAATGGGTTTGAAAGTGGGGACTCTGGAAAATGGAGTTTTGGAGATGAGAGCCAGCATTGGGCTCGTATGATTGTCAAAAATGGGCTGAATTGATCTCACTCATTCATTAGTAAGAAAATTTAATAACGCAAGCAAAGATTTGGATTCAAGACAGAAATAATAATGGTGTCTTGACATGCCCTTTTTTCAAGGCAAAACCCCAAAAAGATATATAATTTAATAATTGATTCAGATTTTTGTAGTTGTGGGGTTGTTTTTCCATCTTTGTCAAACAGTTCAAGAAATGCAAAAGTTGGAAGAAGGAGAAGAATCAGCCATTTACATGTAAAAGCAACAAATACTTGTGGTCAAGAAAGTGTAAACATTAAACCAATACGAAAACAGAGACTAAGAAGAAACGCATTACAATTACTATCTTGTCTTTGATTGAGAAGATAAAAATGGAAGAGAAACAGACCCAAACTTGAGATTAAAAAGACCATCTTGTTGTGCTTGTGCTATTCATCAATAATTGATCTTGACCAGTTCTGTGACCAATTCATCAATGTCAAATACCAAGCAGAGCTTAGTCGACCCAGAATTGGTAGCAGGGAATAATATGGTGGTTCCTCGGAAGTCTTTTCAAAAGGTGAATGGATGACTGGTGTGCCTTAATAATTAGTTGAAGCTGCATCGGCACAAAACAAACATTAGACAAGTGCAGCTACAACTTGCAAACATATATAAAATGATAGCAATGTACCAATTAAGCTAGCTTTAGGCGAAACTCAACACGAAATAGAGGCAATTATCATATATTGAAACTTCATTAATCCATATCATTATCTAGGATTAATGCATGCAAAATCAATTTCATCCAAACAACCAAACTAGCTGCTGTGTCCAATTTTCAAGTAACATGAATCACATTACAAACCTCATGACAAGAGCTCCATATACCTTCATGTACAATCTATTCTTGTTTTATTTTAGTCAATAACTATCAAAGATGGATAGAAATTTTCCAAACGATTCAAGTACGCGATATGAGAAAACATGAAAGCAAACAATACTTTATGTACATTTCCAAATATCACACACCTTTATCCGTTTTGGACTTTGTCAATTTCCAGCTTCCAGTCTATATCTTTCCACCAATGATCTGTGCATTTGAAAGAGGCCAAAAAAGCATTTCGAGTAGCTTCATCCTGCCATTCAACCTCTTCCCACCACTCTTGATTTCCTACAATACAGATTTGGTTCCCCTTTGCACTGTCAAAGTTGAGTGGGAGCTTCTTCAGTTTTGGACAATTGAATACTTGGATTTTTGTCAAGCATGGAAATGGTAGGGCATCCCAATATATGCTCTTCAATTCTGGTACATCTCGTAAATAAAGAATTCTTAACTTAGCAAATGGGATTGGGTATGAAATTCCTACCATACCAACAATTTCACTCAGTTTTCTCGCGCTCATTATTTCTTCCACTTTTGAGCAAGCAGCTACTGATAGCCATGTGAGACTTGGAGCAAGAATAAGCCATGTCATCTCCCTCAATTTCGAACATTTGTGTATGGCAACCCTGTTCAGTGTGTGAAAGCAAGGAGTATTAGAAAAGACTACTCTCTCCATTGTTATCAGTTCCATACTTTGGCAATCTCTGAATGCCAAGCTATCTAGATGTAGTATATTTACCAATGATAAAACATCCAAATCTTTTGAATCCACAAAACCGTTGAAGGACAATTCTTCAATGCATCCTGCTAAGTTGTGGGAGCTCAAAATGCTTTCTAGAGCAAAAGCATTTTTTATTTCCATAGTCAATGACTTTAAATGTTGTAAGCATCCGAGTTCATCTATTAAACTTTCACTACCACCATTCAAGACATTATCTTCATCCATTCCATTTAGAGTTTCATTGGATAAAGACATTCTGAATATTTGCATCCTTGAAATATTACATATCAATTGCCGTGGGATTTTTTTCAGATAAGGTGTCTCCAGCAAGCTCAAACATTTCAGTTTAGACAACCTATTTAGCTTAATTGGCAATTCTCTTATTCCTGTCCATGAAAGATTAAGGCATTGTAGGGAATCTAGTTCAGAAATTGCCCCTGGCAACTCCTTTAGCTTCTGGTTTGAGGACAAGTTTAATACCCTCAAATTGCGCATAAACCGGAAGAAACCATCATCAATCACCTTCAACTGGTTATCATTAAGAAATAAAGTTTGAAGATTAAGGCAAATAGGTGTACCTCTTAGATGTTCAATTCCATTTCCCGCCATTGACATCCTTGCACTTTCCCAATTCTCAACCTCAATTGATCCTCCCCCTGGTCGTATGTAAAATTTCTTCTCACACTCACTTGCTATCCATAAAGACATGTCACGGATCACATCATGCATCTTTACAGATTCTCCCATTTTTCCATCACATGTTTCTAACAAACAAGAATTAACAAGATAATTGATAACGTTGTACCCTTGCATTCGAGCTCTACTTAGATTGTCAAATTCATTCAGAAATCCCTCACAAAACCAATAATCAACAAGATAGAATTTCCCAATCAAATAATCTTCAGGGAATAAACTGCAATATAAGAGGCATGATCTCATCGTATCATTAGGCAAGCTATCATAACTAAATTTCAAAAGAGAGTACACCTCTTGATCCATCCTTGCTAATTTGTGCGGAAATTCTTTCAACACCTCAATTGCATATTTCCAATCTTTGAGCGTTGTGTTGCAAGACATGGCTCGACCAACCGTAATCAGTGCAAGAGGTAGTCCACCACACTTTGCAGCCACTTGTTTAGCTAGCTTTCGGGTATGGTTGTCAAGGTTTTCTTCGCCAATCTTCTCCACAAACAACTTCCAAGCATCATCTGCCCCCAGGCATTCCACTTTGATCTTCTCATGAGCTCCCATGTGACCGCATACCTCTAAGAAACGAGTTGTAAAAATTAGTTTACAACCATTTTCATGATTTGGTGGAGGTATTCCTACTTTGATCAAATCCACCCGTTCCCACACATCATCCATCAGCAGAACAAATTTTGTTTTGCTCAAAACTCTGAAAATGAGGATAGCTTTATCATCACAACTTTTATTCATCCAAAAATCTCTTGGGAGGCCAACTTTTTCACAAATATTTTCTTGAACCTTTTCAACAAGATGATCTTTAGACACCACCACCCAAATTACAAGTTGAAAATCAAGAATGGTACTGCTTAATTTGTTGTTAATTTGGGTCAAGAGTGTTGTCTTACCAACTCCCCCTAAGCCATGCAAACCAATGATGCCCACATTGTTTCCTTCAAGTAAGCGCCACACCCTAATCAATGTTGAATCCAAGCCCACTGTTGGCTCAGTGGGTCTGACATCCACCGGAGGCGCCGGTTCATTCTCAGCCACCTTGTCAAAAACTCCCTCATTCTTCAGATCAACCATTTCTTTAAGTTTTTCGGCCACTTGCTTACCAAACTTGTAGCTAGAGATATAGTTAAAATCCTTGGAAAAGCAACCAGCCAGACATAATCTTTGTATTTCTTGAGGACCATCTTTGATCAATTCCTCAGCTTCTGTTAGAGTAGTCTGCACCCTTGAAAGCCAGACCTGAACTTGGCTAAGGCACTTCATAAGCTGCTTTTCAGCAAGAAGAACCGTCCGGCTCACATCATCCCTTTGGGCTTTCAGTTTTTCCAGTTCCAGGTTCAGAGCTTTAAGATTTTCTTCAAGGTTGCGAGTGTAACCTGCTTGTCCAACTATGTAATCCCAACAACAGGGGAGCATGTCATCTGCTGTGTTCGGGATTGAGAACAAATTTCCCATGATTTTAGTGATATCAAATGATATAACTGATGAACAAACAAGAATGACTTTGAATTCAGAATTTGTGGGTTTGTTTGAGGAGAGTAACTGCTATTGCTTTGATAGATTTCTCATTGATCCACCTGAACGTGCATGACTTTTTCTGTTTTTTCTTTTTTTTTTTTCTTTTTTTTGGTGAAAACGTGCATGACTTTTGCATACAAAGGCCTATAGATTCCTATTTCTTGGAGAGGAATAGACAGGGGACGTATCAGCTCTCTTTTGCATTCTTTCCATATTTTTCTGCTTTCTATCAATTTCAACAGATTCAGCTGACCTGCTACTGATTTCCAGGAGCTGCCAAGTTGACCAATATTGCAATCAACAATGACTTGTCATTCATCTATTTGATCTGATCGATATAGAGTAGAAAAAATGACTAGCAGAAACAGAACCAGGAAATAATGGTCAAGTTCAAAGTAATTAGTCTAGTCAATCAAGCCCAACGTTTACGTGCCGGTTCATGTTGAACTTTAACATGACAAGGACTAATTCTAAAGTTTGAGGGAAGACTTTGCTCCAGTTTCCTTGACTAATTCTAAAAGTTTTATATGCCTAACTTCATTAGAGAAAGCTTATTGATGATGGGGTGTTGTTGATGAAAAACGGTGGGACCCTTGATTCATCAATTCAAGTGAAATGAAATGAGACCCCTTTATTGATCATTGTTGAAATTACTATGAACTTGAAGATATTCCAATTGACCATCAATGCCTGCAGCTATGAAACCTGTAAATCTATGATTGATAAAAGCATTGGTGACTTTAGCACACAAAAGATCATCTCTGAGTACATTAAAAGAAACTGTATAGTTATTACCGTCAATCTGCTACTCTTTTAATATTGACTTGGAGCAGGTTCAGTCATATTATTGTTTCATTTGCCAATTTGGAGTTTGGGAAAAGAAACTTAGAAATCTATGTATAATAGACTGTGACAGAGACATTTGGTGATAATGTTGAATTTGATAATATGTTTAGAGGAAATTCTAATTAATTAGCGGGCATACATTAAAAAAAAAAAGTAACAGTAACAATTCCTTACAGGCTCTTAGCACAACTATGGCAGATCAGAAGATTAAGAATATGATCATGACATTATTAGTATAATACTAATTTTTTATTATTATTATTTTTTTTGACTATTTCAAAGAAATGAACTTTTAACAGATAGTGATTAATATGACAAAACATAATTTCACATAACACAATGTAGGTATTCATCAAATCAAATCTTCTAAAACTCAAGTCCTTGTATGTATCTCCAATGGTCCCAAAATGAGCCAATTGCCTTACCATCAACTCTTAATTGGATTTTGCATTTATTTACATCAACTCTAGTAATATTCTTTGGATATATTTGGTGTTAATTTGTCCTCTAGCCTGCCTGCTCACCATATGCAAAATTTCTACTTCTTCTGATAATAAAATATTCAGATGAAGATGTCCCTAATGTTTACAAGATTCAGAAATATTAGCAATAAATGCCATGAACTAGGCTTATAAAATGATATTGTGAAAATCAAAGCCCTTTAAACCAAGATATAGTGGACGATGACTACCAGGAGGAAGCACCAATTAGAAATTGCAGTATCTGAAAATGATAGGTCAACAGGAAATTAAATTACAAAAATTCCCTTAAACTGATTGAAAATCCAACAAAACAAGACAAGAATTAACATTTCAATGGCTCCTTGGACATAACCAAAATCTATCTATAAAAAACATAAAGCATTAAAGCTCAAGCATAATCTCAATTAGTCAGTGAGTTATAACTAAAGAGAGATTTAATATTCTAGTTCTAGCCAAAACTAGAGAAATGGCAAATCCACACATTCTAGCATTACCTTATCCAGCACAAGGCCATGTCATGCCTCTCATGGAGCTATCTCACAACTTGGCAAAACATGGCATCAAAATCTCCTTCCTCAACACAGATTTTAACCACAAGAGAGTTATGCATGCAACTTCCAACATGGTTGATCATGCAGAGGGGCTAATTCGTCTAGTTTCAATCCCGGACGGGATGGAAGCTGGGGAGGATAGGAATGATCTAGGGAAGTTAACTGATGCATTTTCGCGAGTCATGCCCGGGAAGCTCAAGGAGATCATACAGAAGATTAATAGAGAAGACGACGACAAGATCACTTGTGTTATAGCTGATGCAAACATGGCATGGGCATTTGAAGTTGCAACAGAGTTGGGAATCCCTGGAGCTGCTTTCTGGCCTGCAGCTGCCCTTATTTTGGACTTGCTTTTTAGCACTGATAAGTTGATTGATGAGAAAGTTCTTGATGAATACGGTATGAAACCAACTCATTGATCTTTCCCAATACTATTAGTTTGAGATTTATCAAACGTTTGATGAAATTTGATTTCCAGGTACTCCAATAAATAAAGAGGAGATGATTCAATTGTACCCAAACACACCAACCATGAACCCAAAGACTTTCCCATGGGCCTGTCTAGGTGAACTCACCACACAAAAAATCCTTTTTCAATATGGCTTGAGAAACAATATATTCGTGGAAAAATCGGAATGGCTACTCTGCAACACAACTCATGACCTAGAGCCTGAAACACTTAGATTGGTTCCAAAAATGCTACCCATTGGTCCAGTATCAGCAAACAACCAACTTGTAGACTTGGCAGGAAGTTTCTGGCCAGAAGATGAAACCTGTTTGAAATGGCTTGATCAACAAGAAACAGGCTCAGTTATATATGTAGCCTTTGGAAGCTTCACTATTTTTGATTCAATCCAATTCCAGGAATTAGCTCTGGGCCTGGAACTCTCAAACAGGCCATTTCTTTGGGTTGTGAGACCAGATTTAACCCAGGGAACTGAATGTGATGAAGTTTACCCAAAAGGGTTCAAGGAAAGAGTAGGCAGCCGAGGCAAAATGGTGGGTTGGGCGCCTCAACGTGCAGTTCTGGCTCATCCTTCCATTGCTTGCTTCTTAAGTCACTGTGGTTGGAATTCCACTGTTGAAGGTGCAAGCAATGGAGTCCCATTTTTATGTTGGCCATATTTTGCTGATCAGTTTGTTAATGAAAGCTACATTTGTGACATTTGGAAGACTGGATTGAAATTTGAAAGAGATGATAGAGGAATCATCACAAGAGAAGAAATTTCGAGCAAGGTGGAGCTTTTGCTAAGTGATGAAAGTTTCAAAGTAAAAACTCTTAAGTTGAAGCAAATGGTTATGAATAGTGTGAATGAAGGTGGCAGCTCTGACATGAATTTCAAGAACTTCATTAAATGGATCAAGTTTAAAACAAGTTTCATTTAGGCTATGTTTGCTAGTAGAAAACATTTTCTGTTTTCGTTCTCCAAAAATACTAGAGAAATCAAGTAGTCGCACAACATGTGTTAATGCACAATGGAGTGCAAATCTCAAACTATAATAAAATTGTTTTCCATTTTCAATCAAAATTTTCATTTTTAATTTTCCAAAATATGCTCATTTTCCTTATCTGATAGAATATCCACCAAAAGAAGACAAGAATTAAGATTAAGATTGCAATTAAGGGCTCATTGGCAAAATCAAAATCACTTTATGAAAGAAACATAAAGCTCAAGCACTCTTAAGTAAGAAAGAGTTTCAGTTGAAAGGAAATGAGACCCTTATTAATCATTGTTGAAATTACTATGAATTTGCAGATATTATAATTGATAAAAACTATGGTGACCTTAGCACACAAAAATGATCATTTCTTAGTACATTAAAGAAACTGTATATAGTTATTTCCATCAGTCTGCAACTCTGCTAATGACTTGGAAGCCAGGGGCATTTTCCTTGGAAACTGAAACTCTTGCACCATTTGGACCAGACACAATTTGCAGGAGATTTCCTGACAGAAAATACAACATGTTGTCATGTTCTAAATAGCCTGATAGACAACAACCAGGTTCAGTCATATATGTTTCATTTTGCAGTCTATCAATTTTTGATCAAATCCAATTAGTAGTTAGAAAAAGTAATGAAAATTAGAAATCGATAATAGATTGTGACAGAGACACTTGGTGATAATGATGAGTTTGATAATATGTTAAGGGGAAACTAAGTAATTTTAATTAAGCAGCCGGCATACAATAAAAAAAGGCTCTTAGCAATTAGCACAACTATGACAGATCAGAAGATTAAGAATATGATCATGACATTTTTTAATATAATTCTAGTAATAAATTTTGAATTATATCTCCTAGAAAATAGAAATGAACTTTTAACAGATAGTGATTAATATGACAAACATAATAATTTCACTAAATATTCATCAAATCCTCAAAAACTCAAGTCCTTGTATGTATCTCCATCATTCTTGCTACCAAATGGAATGCAAGAAAGAGGCACTGCAATATGAAATATCACTCTGACTACAACAGAGACCCAGATCATTCCAAAGGCATAAACATCTTGTAGCAAAGAATTAAAAAAAATTGCCGGTTAATTCATTAGTTTTTCCCCAAAATGACCCAATTGCCTCACCATCAACACTTGATTGGATTTTGCATTTCTTTATATAGTAATATTCTTTGGACACTTGGTGTTAATTAGTCCTCTAGCCTGCTCACCATATGCAAAAGTTCCACTTATGATAATAAAATATTCAGATGAAGATGTCCTTAATGTTTACAAGAATCAGAAATAAAAGCAATAACAGGCCAATGAAGTAATATAAAATGATATTGTGAAAACCAAAGCCCTTAAAATTACCAAGATATAGGGGACGATGACTACCAGGAAGAAGCACCAATTATATGTTGCAATAACTGAAAATGATAGGTCAACAAGGAATCAAATAAAAGTCATATTTCCTAAACTGATTGAAATGCCTAGCAAAAGAATACAAGTTTGACATTTCAAGGTGCTCCTTGGACATAACCAAAATCTCTCTATAAATATTGAAAAATAATAAGTAAAGCATTAAAGATCAATCATATATTGCATTACTTTATCCAATTAATCTTAGAAATGGGGAATCCACACATTCTAGCATTACCTTATCCAGCACAAGGCCATGCCATGCCTCTTATGGAGCTATCTCACAACTTGGCAAAACATGGCATCAAAATCTCCTTCCTCAACACAGATTTTAATCACAAGAGAGTTATTCATGCAACTCCCGACATGGTTGATCATGCAGAGGGGCTAATTCGTCTAGTTTCAATCCCAGATGGGATGGAAGCTGGGGAAGATAGGAATCATCTAGGGAAGTTAACAGACGCGATCACCCGAGTCATGCCAGGGAAGCTCAAGGAGATCATACAGAAGATTAATAGAGAAGACGACGACAAAATCACTTGTATTTTAGCTGATGTAAACATGGCATGGGCATTTGAAGTTGCATCAGAGTTGGGAATCCCTGGAGCAGCTTTCTGGCCTGCAGCTGCTGTTCTATTGGACTTGCTTTTTAGCACTGACAAGTTGATTTGTACCCAAGTTATTGATGAATATGGTATGCATGACTCACTAATACAACTTTGCCTCAAGCATTTTATTATTTTATTAAGATTATCAACTGTTTGTTGAAATTTGATGTTCAGGTACTCCAATCAATAAAGAGAAGATGATTCAGTTGTCCCCAAACACACCATCCATACACCCTGGAAACCTTTTGTGGGTCTGTCTAGGTGAATTTACCACACAAAAAATATGTTTTGAATATGCTAAGAGAAACAATATATATATGGAAAAATCAGAGTGGCTACTCTGCAACACAACTCATGACCTGGAGCCTGAAACACTTAGCTTGGTTCCAGAAATGCTACCCATTGGTCCAGTATCAGCAAATAACCAGCTTGTAGACTTGGCAGGAAGTTTCTGGCCAGAGGATGAAACTTGTTTGAAATGGCTTGACCAACAAGAAACAGGCTCAGTTATATATGTGGCATTTGGGAGTTTCACAGTTTTCGACCCGATTCAATTCCGGGAACTGGCTCTGGGTTTGGAACTCTCAAACAGGCCATTTCTTTGGGTTGTGAGACCAGATCTTACCCAAGGAACTGAATCTGATGAACTTTACCCCAAAGGGTTCAAGGAAAGAGTAGGCAGCCGAGGGAAAATGGTGAGTTGGGCACCCCAACGGGCGGTTCTGGCCCATCCTTCCATTGCTTGCTTCTTAAGTCACTGTGGTTGGAATTCCAGTGTTGAAGGTGTAAGCAATGGGGTCCCATTTCTATGTTGGCCATACTTTGCTGATCAGTTTGTTAATGAAAGCTAAATTTGTGACATTTGGAAGACTGGATTGAAATTTGAAAGAGATGAAAGAGGGATCATCAGGAGAGAAGAAATTTGGAGCAAGGTGGAGCTGTTGTTAAGTGATGAAAGTTTCAAAGCAAGAACTGTAACAATGAAGCAAATGGTTATGAATAGTGTGAATGAAGGTGGCAGCTCTGACAAGAATTTCAAGAACTTCATTGAATGGATCAAGTTTAAAACAAGTTTCATTTAGTTTTCGTTTTACTTTTCCTTGAAAGATGAGCTGCAATTTGATCACAGTATACTTATGTATGGGTTATAATTATGTTTATCTTCCAACTAGTTCATTTTTATCCATCATCTTACTTTTGCTCTGTCACTTGTGTTTGTCTTCTACCCTCCAGAACATTTACAAAAGTTTGACATCTGAAAATTAAAATTAGATGAAGATGTCCTTAATGTTCATAAGAATCCAAAACATTGGCAATATTAAAACAGAAAGCTAAGCATATAAAATAACATAAAAGTTCATATCAGTAGCTTTGTTAACCCATAATATATAGTAGTAAACGAGAACTACAAGAAAACTAACAAGAATCTCATTTCCAGAACTGAGGGAATATATATCCAGCAAAAGAAGACAAGAATGGATCATTTATGAACATTAGAAAAAGGGTCTTTGGGGATAACCAAAATATCTCTGTATAAAAGATAGATAATAGTTATACTTTTAAGCTCAAGTCTTAAGTCAGTAAGTATCAGTGAACTAACTACAGAGTGAATTAAACAGTTGAAATGGGAAATATGAATATTGTAGCAATTCCTTATCCAGCACAAGGCCTCTTATGGAGCTATGCCGTTGTCTGATACCGACATCCTCCGTTGCTTGGGTAATCAAAGGCGGACATTGACTCTTGAACTGGAAAGACAGAGGTTTACCTTTATCTCTGCCCACTGGCCTTGAAGACCATTAGTGCATCAGCCAACTTTGGAAACGAAACTGAAAGAATGCAAATCATTTGGGAAAAAGTCTTTAGAGTTTGTGCCTGAGCGGTTAGTTCCTCAATGAACATGCTAGTAAGGGGTCAAGATTTTGAGTTTATATACTACCTGTTTCAGAAACTTGATTTAAAAAAAAAAAAAAAAAAAAAAAAAACCCATGCCCTGATGTCAATTGTTCGTAACTTCTAATTTTGTTGTTGTTCCTGTTGGTGTAATTATGCCCAACAAAGGGGAAAAAAATGTTCGTCTTTTTCAATGCTTTGTTTTGGTACAAACAAGTAGAAGTGGGATAAGGGATGGATAAAATAAAAGCTACTACTATACTAGGTGGAACTTTTCCACACGTGGATAGACTTCCGAAATCAGAAAAGCAAGTTCTTCCCCAAGGAATTGCAGGAAAATTGAGAGAGAGATGGGAAATGTAGGCTTGTAAAAAGACAAAAGAACAGAAAGTAGATACCATTACTACTACTATACACGAAGAAGGAAAGGATTACTCAAAAATATACATATACGTGTAAATTCCCCACACAAGTCAATCACCAAAAGACCCCTACACTTTCGAACCGGCTCAACCCGCAACTACTACAACTCACTCTCTTCAGTACAAAATTGTACTGAAAACAAAAAATGAAAAAATGGGTATCAAGATTTCCAATGTGCATCCACGGCAGCCTGCATCAAAACATTGAATCAAATTCTCAATACATTCTTCATATTAAACATAATAAACTAAGCTACATGCTTCTTTGTGTTAACCTAATTGAAAATACGATAAAAACAAATGTTACACACCTGGATTTTTCAGTGTATCCGATTTTGGTAGGGCAGGCAATGACATCTCTGCAACAGCAGGCAACGGCCATTACGATATTAAGATAAAGTTACAAGGCAAATATGCTATAGCAGAACTTTTACTTTAACTTTGTTTTCTAAGTAAAAGCAAAAGATAGAGAAGTCATTCCTTGTCAAACAAATTACCTGGAGCACAAAGAGACAACGATGACATTGAAGAAGATGATGGCCATGGAGCTGCAATGTTGTCAGTCAAGTCACAAGTAAAGCTGTAGCCTGTTGAATTGTCAAATACCACATCTGCTGGAAAGCTTCGAAGTAGGCATCCTAGATATGTGAAAAAGACCAAAATCTTCAGTCTATATGGTACATGTTTAAGTTTTAATGCATAACCATCTATGACATTAAAAAGAAAGGTGCAGATTCTATGCTAAACATTCTCTAGTATATAGAAAGAGGTCCATTGATGACTCTTAGGCGACCGGCATACATATGACAGACACTTTCATTTGTTAACCATAGCAAGTGCAAATGTGGGGGAAAGACTGAGATGAGCAAACAAAACTAACCTTCTTGTCCATACGCTGTTGTAGCAACCGCACATACGAATACAACAGGCAAACAGAAAAGACAAGAAATATTAGATTAAACAGTGGAGTAAAATAAACCAGGGAAAGAACTAGAACTGCATCAAATATAAAGGTATACCTTGGATACTAAAATCTTTCAAGTCAACATCACAAAGCTCATAAATATTTGTCATAACTCCACCTTTCCTTAACATTGACCCAAACATTGTTGCACATATTATGGCCTGCTTGTTTGTAATTAGCATTTGCTTCTGTATACCCGCAATGTAAGTATTTAATGAGCTACAACATGAAGGACTTGGAGCAGCGACATTACGGCACGCCTTAATTACTTCAGAGGGCTGATTAAATTCCAAAGGGCAAACTGCATTTGCAAAAATTATTATCGCATTGTAGATGAACATAAAAACAAGCCATGATTCGAAACAAATGCTACTACATCTTGAATACAAATGGAAGATAAATGTGTCAAGTGAGAGGAAATAGAAAAGGAAACAACCTAATTAATAAAGGTTAAAATCAAGGACATTACTTGACCTCATCTTGTTGGGTAAGTTTGAGAATCTCAACTATTTTTTTATTATTATTATTATTTTAAAAAAATCTAATTACTTCTTTGCCTAGATAGTACGGTTGGTCTAATATTAAAAACAGATGCATCATGTGGAAGTAAAGGGAAAGGAAATCTAAACATAAATTTACTATAGATATGGAGTTCAAATTGCTACCATTTTCAATTCTTTCAGCAGATGATGATTTATGCAATACAAGATCGTCTTCAACTAGACACTTAACAGTGAATTAGACACCCAAGTAAGTACAAAAGTAAGACTTCAGTAACACAAAACAACCAGAACAGTGGGTGAAGTGAATATTGAACAACAATCACCCAAGATAGATAGAACATGTACCCTTGTTGACTTTGCAGGCAGATAGCATTCGAAATGCTTTATTTGCAGCATCTGGGGGGAGTTTCCTTGAAAGATATGAATAAACCACCCCTTTACAATCATTTAGGGCATCAATATGATTGGTCTCCCCAACCATATTCTTATTATCATTTAGCATCATTTGTGATCCAGAAATCTGTAGAGCAGCTTCCATAATTGCAGGTTGGCAGACTGGCCTGCAGCACTCTTTTAGCTCATCAACGCTGCTGCAAGACTCCAATAACTTGCTGGTATTCACCATTTTCTCAAAGGTAATAACATCATTCACTGGACAAGACCCACCTGTCAGATTTGAGGATTTTACTGAACAAAGGGTATGTATCGTACTATTGGCCCCTCTGCTAGCTAAGATACTAATGATATCAGAAAAACAATCATTAGCAACAGCATTTCGCAAGACCAACTTATCAGAGCTGTTACTGTAGTAACCCTGGAAGATGTGGAGTAAACTAGCGAGCTGCGGACAACATATTACATTTCCTACAAGTGCTGCCAAAGGTAGGGAACAATCCGATGCCGTTTTCCCCATGATATTCGACAAAGCAGAAAAATTTACAGGGCACCTTCCAGTTAAATTTGGTTCATATGTTGTGGGAAAACTTGGGTACATAGGTGGTAAAGATTCATCAGGATAAGGGTAACGTGGAAAGACAGCAGGGGATATTTCTATAGGTTCAAATAATCCAGTAATCGGTGGATTAGCTAGCACAGATGTCGAAGAAATATGACTAGGGTCAACAAATGTCTGCAGTGCGACTACATCCTGGAAGCTGGATATCCAGAGAATGAATAATAATAATTGTTGGCATAAGGAACCTGCAAACAAAAACAGGCCATAATTCTGTTATAACTGGAAAAATCATCCAAAAGATAAATAAATGAGAGAATGAGAACTAAATTGTCCTGCCATTTATGCATATAAAATCTACAATGAAGGTGGTTAGATTTAAGGCTAAAGCAAAGGGGAAACACATTGAAACACGTATTTACGCCAAATGGGAACTACCTAACCAAAGATAATGACCATTACTTTGGAAATGTTAAAGCATGGCAAAGCATAACATCCACGTACAAGTTCAAATATCCTTCATGACTTATTTCTTCATTAGGACTCCTCTAAGAAGTCCATATAAGGTTCAACTTCGAACAAAAAAGTATGTATATCACACCACAACTAGAAGTACTAGATCTAGATCTCACAATGACTCAAACTATATGTGAATTAGTCATACTCATACTAATGTTTCCACACAAAACATTGCTCTTGAAGAAAACGCTCATTCCAAATGCTTTTTTTTTTTAATGAAACCAATGCCTAAATATCGTGTCGCGGAATAATTTGACAAATGATATAATGAATGGTTATAAATTTGTTGATACATATAAATGAGGTTATCAAAGTACTAGATTTCACAGAAGTGAAGGAATGGAAAAGTCTAGGTTCTCTATCAAATCAAGAAAGAGGCACATTTATAAATGAGCAAAGTCTAGAATAATCTCTGACGGTTCTCTTTATTATTGCCTCCTATCTTGATGGTGTGATCGGGATTAAGCCGCAAGGTGATATTTTAGAAAAGCAAGTACTATTTGCTCTTTTGGATGGGCCTTTCGTGCTCCAATCAGTAGGGAAAGGACAATTTGTTATAGTCAAGAAGTTCCATATTCATGAAAGCCATTTTTGAACTAGTTATGGAAACAAGACAAACTATCTTACTAATAGTGAGAAAGGGTTTCTAAAACAAAAGAATTAAAGGCCTCCAATGCCTAAAAGTAATAGCTTTTTCCAACCTCTATGTTGCAAAGAGAGATGGACCCAAACTTATAAGTAAGAAAGAAAGATTTGAAGGATATTGTCTGAAGGCTTTCAACAATTCAGAAAAAAATACAAACTAACTCTTCCATAAACCAAAAGAATATTCAAGCTTGATATTGTGGTTTCCAAATTCCCATTCCCCTCTAGCACTCTTCCATAAACCAACAGAATTAGTATGACTAATTCAGAATCCCGCCATCCTAACTCTTTAAAACAGATCAATACAGAACACCCTCTTGAAAGCATGATGTCATAAACCTTTCCTTCATAGCCATGTTAAAAGAAGTAAGCTTCCTAATGCATAATCCCCAGGTTCAATGAATAACAAACAAATCTAACCAACTCACATTTCACACTAATGATCATAGCTGTTGAGTAAAGAACAAAGGGGTTTCAGAGGCACGAAACAGGCTCAATAGAAAAAGAGATAAAATGAACTGGACACATACCTAATATGATCATTTGCCCTGAGAGCTCTTTGTTAAACTTCGTAATTCTAGCAGAACCTGTAGCTCTTGCACCCACTGCAGACTTCTGGACTTCTTTAGCAGAATTCTTAACGTTTGAGGAAGAAGATCTTAACTTATTAACAGTTGTATTACTATCTGAGTTATTTGTATTCCTGAGTTTCCCCTGCAGGAGGAAAACTTTCATTCAACGTAACCGCGATACTAATCGAATAATCATTAGGCACAATTGATATTCACTTGCATTACCTCGATGGACTTGTCCATGTCCTCACTTGTGCCAGCGTCGTTCTGTGAGAAGCTTCTTTGATAGCTGGGAGATCGATCCTGTAAGCCGGAGTCGTCAAGTGGATCAGACCTCCTGGTCAATAATACTTTACCAGGAATACTGCCACCCTTAAGCAGCCTTAAGAACAGGGACAAAAGAAATTATTATGCATATCCAAAGCAATAATCAAGAAGCAAGTGCATGAAGCAAAGATATGAATGGGGGTACATTCTATTGACACCATAGTGGAATAGTTACACTATTGATTAACATGTACATTGAGATAAAAATACTAAATTGACAACAATAATGAACAAGATATTCAAAATAAAAGTAGAAACCACCACAAATATCCTAGTTCTCATAAAAGCCAAGTGGATACATTTCAAAGATGACATAAAAAGAAAAGGGAACTTCACAGAAGAGGAAAAATATCTTTCGAGCTCTGAAACTAGAAGTGAGACTGGCATCAAGAAAGCCAGCATTGAAACCCATGCAGCATTAAGATTCAACCAATTTGCATTAAAAAATTCGAGCTCAACCATGTCATCACTCTTACTACTCAGCATATCCAAATTATACAACATTTTCATTTCATAACCTCTATGAACTTTCCATAAAAGGAATAACCTTGATCGAATCCCTTTAATCCCTTTAATCCTTTAATCAAAGCAAAAAGAACTGAGATGAGATCTTGGTTTTAATTCCCAAAAGCGTCTTTGAATCTAAGTGAGAACCGCTACACCTAAAATAGAAAGGACGGATTTAGGGAAAACACAAATCTCCCCTCTGAATAGGAAAAAAATTCCACATGACTTGAGAATTGGAAGAGAATTTGAAAAGATCCGATGATATGGCTCAAATGGGTGTTCTAAATCCAATGCGAAAAACACGAGTAGCAGAATCCAGATTCAACATAGAGAAAAAAGAGAAAGAAAACAGGGAAGTTGGAAGAGAGAAAGGAGGTACCCTTGGACATTTCTGAGGGTTTGGTTGAATCTGGAATCAAGGCTTTCTTTCTTACGCTGATCTTCTTCTCCATGGCCGATGTTACTGTTGTTCATGGCTTTCGAATTTTGCTGTTAAAGAGCATGCTCTGTTGTTTCAATTCCCTTATTACTAGTAGATAGTAGCTACTCCTCCTTTTCTTCTCTCGTCGTTCATGTCTCCCTTCCAATTGAAAAAGAAGCTCAACAAACAGAAAAAGCACTTTTGGCCAAAAAGAAAAAAGCAAAAAAAAATGCTTTTAATTCTCAATTAGCTGAGAAATATATTGTTCAACAAATGTAGCTGAGAAAACTTGAACAGTTTCGAAAAGGGCACCTCAAAACGAAAACCCCAATTTGAGAGAGAAAAGCCCTAGAGAGAGAAAGACCTTCTGCCAGCAGTTACGTTACTTGATTTGTTTGAGAAGAAGAAGACAAACGATCTCGCTCGAGGGGTGTGGAAAGAGGAGCTTCGCCGGAAGTAGTGACTTAAACGGCGGCAGTAGGAGGCAAAACTTACTGTGAGTGAGGGCGGTGGAAAAGGAGGAAGACGAGTCGGGGAAAGAGAAACGAGAAATAGAAGGAAAAAGAACAACAGAAAACGGGAAATCTTGGTTGAAACGGCAGCGTTTTGGCTTTCAGGCTGAGATAAAGTGATAAACCACTAAACCTTTGTTTATAGTATACTAGTATCTTTTATCCACTTTCTCATAGCACATTTTATCAGAGCTTGTGATTTCATTTTTTTTATCTCATCCGGTATCAAAGGTCTTGTGTCCTAATTAATCCGGATTCGATCCTCGTCACGCATCTAGTTATTATGGATGAGTCTACCAACGAGACAGCTACGTACACAAAGTCTCAAACCTAAAATCTGCTTAAAATAGAACAAACTGATTACCACTTATATAACCCCTCGTAGGTAGCTTGTGATTTCATAATAACTGGCTTTGCCATTTGCTATTTCCTATTTGGGTTTTCCTTCGTTTCCATTTATTGCCCAAATAGTAGCATATAACATGTTTCCAAAGTAATTTAGCAATTGAGAGAAATTAAGTTGACATTTCTTCTCTGATTCTTTTTAAATGTTTTACACATTACATATGATCAAATCAAATGGTATCCAATTAATATATTCATCATTGAATCATTAAGCAAAGCAATTATATTATTAATTATTTTGATAAATATAAATTCATCAAATTTAATTGTCAAAAGATGGCATTTTCAGTGAGACTTACAGCTGACATGTTGGAAAAATTTCTATGTAAAAAACATTTGGTGCTTGACTTGATGGCTCAGGCACATGTGTGTTCACCAAATCTGGACTTTCATAGGCTTTCGTTTTCGCTGATATAATAAGAGCTTCAAAACTAGGAAAGACGTGGAAAGTAAAGACTAGGGTCTAGGGCAATTGCCAAAAGCTAAAAACAGTAACTTTCAACATCTAAAAGGGTATCCAAAGAAGATGAACTTCCTACTTTACTTTTTTATTATATTTTTCATAATGAATTGAAGGGCTCATCAATACTACTAGTATCTAATTTGATTTGATCATTTCACTTAACTGAGTTAGTCTCAGATGTTACTCGAAGGATAAACTTTAGTTCTTCCTTTAAATATCTCATAAATAATAGTATATTCTATAAATGATTTTTGTAAATAATATTAAGGGTAAAAATGGATTTATTGATTTCTTAAATTTAATCAAAACCTACCCACTAACTTCAAAGAAAAAAAAAACTATAGATTCACCCTCAATTAAGATTTATTCTTATTTCATTCAAAAAAAATACATATATGAAAATAAAACTACTTTAATTAGAAAAATATAATAAATTACAAGTGACCAAGGTTTTTTTTCCCATACACTCAAAAATTCTAATTTAGAGTAAAAAATATCTAATTTAGATAAGGTCATAAGGAAGATTGTCCATCCACCGTCCACGGTTGGCAGGGTTTAACATACTGTACAAGTGAGCATAAAAGATTATTAAATTTAGACTCCACAAACGGGTTAAGAGTTGATACATATTCATTTTGTTTTAAATTTAATGTATTGTATAATTTTTCCATTATTAAATATTTAATATATATATATAAGTAATTAAGAAATGAGATATTTGTGTTAGTTATTCTATGGAGTGTGTTTTAAATTTATTGATCGTGTATTGTATTATTTACTCCATGGGACTTGAACTTGATGCCTCATGTTTTAAGAAGCATGCACATTATGACATTACTATTGAGCCAAATGCTCATATGCTAATAGTAGCAAAAAATGCTCATATGCTAAATATTTTGAACATTAAATACATAATTAATTAATGAATTGCATACATGTTAACATCTTAATCCTTGTCTAGTCTAATAATTACTCAAAATCTTAATCCTTGTCTAGTCTAATAATTACTCAAAATGAAATTGAAAAAGGAAACATATGAAAAAGAAAAGGGAAAATTCCCCTTAGGTGTATTGAACTTTAAAATAATCAACGAGTGGTGGTATGGTGAAAAGTCATCAACATTTGGTGTAATGATTCCTTTTAGGTGTAATGGTATCACTAATAGGTGTAATGAAGTATCAAATGAAATATCAAAAATACCCTTTTGTTTAAAAGAGTACCATTTCCCCATTCTGTTGCCTTTCTTCTCTCTTTTGCTGCTTTTTTTTTAACAACACATTTTATTAATCAATTATTTCTTATCTCATGTTGAAAATTTGTACATATAGCTCGTATAAATAATCTAAATAGTACCAATATTAACCAACTTGATTAAAAAAAATTATAAAATTTCCAATCATTAGCAATGTAGCACAAACAGGAAACCTATATTATAGTGCCCTTTTCATCTATTTCAAAAAAGATCAAGTCTTAATAAATGTCCAGAAGAACAAAAGATACGACTTTGCATAACTCCCATGTACACCCATGTGCATGATATCCTACCAATTTACTTAAAAGAAAAGTGCCTATTTACTTCACAAAAGGTATTCCCAATAACCAGCATCCATCCGCTCAATCTCCACCTACACATGAGAATGAAAATAAAATGTGAAGTTCATTTGAACAATTTACAGTATAAACAAATTTTTAAAAGTAACTATTAAAAATGTAAGAACATTACCCTTTGTATGTAAAATAATACAAACCTTTTAGTGATTGTTTGTGGGTACTGGATTGGGATTCTTGCAAGTCCTACGATTATGACCACTAACTAGACATCGAGTGCAGACCATCTTCCTTCTCTTAATAAAATGACTTTCAATACGTTTAACTTTTGGACGTCCAGGTGGCCTTCTTGTTGTAGGAGGTGATAAAAAGACTTCATCATTTTCACACAAGGTAATTCCAAAATCTTCCAAATGAGGAGGCATGTCATGAGTCTCTACTGGTTTCATGCTATTCATGTAAATCAACTCCTGCTTTTCCCTTTTATAGCATTCATCCACAAAGTCATATATGTTACCTTTCATGTAATGAATCACGGCAGCTGCATGCGGACAAGGTATGCCAGACATTTCCCATTCCTTACATGTGCATTTCTTACTTAAAAGGTTGACTGACAAGTCTACATCTCCATTACTAACTTTGGCAGAATAACGACCATAAGGAATTACAAGCACGTATCTACCTCTTGCTAGATTTTCAAGTAGTTTCTCTTCTATGTTACTCCCCACGCCATTTTTCCATGAGCCAATTGCTTTTCTCGACTTCAGCAATTTAGTTGCCAACTTTTCATGATGTGAAGTAATCAGTCCAATTATGGAGAAATGCCTTTCCTTCACCAGCCATGCGTTAAATGATTCAGCCATGTTATTTGTGATTTGATCCCACCTAGGATGAGGAAATAACGACATGACCCATTTCTCTGGCTCATTTTGCAACACCCACTTTCCTAACTGGTCATTAAATTCATGCAACTTCTTAAGAGAACTTTCATAATCTTCTTGAAGACGTGCATATGCCACAGCATCCAACAACTTCAATGCTGTCTCCTTGACTTTCTTACCCCCTTTCATGCATTTATTTACTTCTGAACTGAAGTTCTCTTTAATGTGCCGATAACAATATGCATGGCGTGCTCCTGAACCATATACTTGGACAATGCTTGCCCTTATATTGGGATGCCTATCTGAGAGTAATGTAAACATAACACTACCTGTCACAGCTTTCAAGTTCTCCATGAACCATAACCAATCTTCATATCGTTCTGAGCTCACAATGGCATATGCAAGTGGAAACATTTGATTATTTGCGTCATAAGCACAAGCGCTAAGTAATGTCCCCTTATAAGGTCCACTTAGATGACACCCATCAATAAATAATAAAGGTCGACAACCATTTAAGAACCCAACAATTGAGCAGCCATAAGCAATAAATAGTTGTTCAAATCTCAAATGATCAGGGCTTGCTGTCCACTTTGCAATGGTGTGAGGATCTGTTTCCATCAACTTCTTGCAATACCAAGGGACCAATCTATATGTGTCTTCTGGTGGACCATTAATTGCAGCCATAGCATGTTCTTTCATTTTCCATGCTTGTTTATAGCTTACCTTGAACCCATGATCTATCTCCAATGAACTTCGAATCTGTTGAGCAGTAGTACATCGTTGCTTCCTTAGCTTGTCAACAACAAGGTTGGCAGCTAGCTTTGCTCTCAATCCATTGCTCAAATCAGAACTGACCAAATCTTGAGCACAATGTGAATGTTCATTCTTAAATGTACCAATCTTCATTGCACTTGTTCCACCAACTTTATAAGCAGTTAAGTGCCACATACATCCTTCAACTTTGCAATCAACACTGATAAACTTAGAAGTATTCCTTCGAAACTTATATTGAAAATTTTGGGAAAGAGAGTATCGAAACATTGCTGTACGAAATGTCACTGCATCCTTGAATGTTTGGCCTGAACCTATTATCTCATTTGCCCATAAACTAGACACAAATTCTTCCTTTCTACCCCCACTGCACACAGAAGGAATATCATTTAAATTCTCATTTTGCTCTGAACTTGGTTTATCAACGTCACTTTCCATAGAATCTTCATCCAAGTGGCTCAACCTACCATTAAAAAGAACTCACTTATTGCATGCATTATATATAAAACATGTTTAAATCAGTAGCAAGTATAAGAGAATTGGGAAATTTTGATGTTTCCACGTCTATTTTCCATGCAACTCAAAAATCACTAATACTTCAACATTTTATCCATTGAAACTAATTAAGCAATTAATTAAAGCAGGGCATGCATGCGCACTTGCTCCAGTAACTCCACTCATGATTCATGAAACAAAAGTGGAGACAAATGGTACGGGCTCCAATATTAATTAAAGGCTAATTAAAAAGCTAAGTATATGCAAGAATAATTCTGTCATGATAAATTCATAAACTAGTGCAATTGCAAAATCTATATCAGGTAACTTTTTAGCCTTGTTTTCTCCACTTCTGATATCTTAGATATATGTATCTCCCATAATAATGGAGTTTATAGTCAACTTTTTCGACATATGAAAAGTTTGTTCCAAGTTCCAACGTGCTGATTTCCATAGATACCACACCAAATATCTAATATCCCCCACTTTACTTTCTGTCTGATGCCTAAAAAAAATCTCATTTTAGCTCACAATTGAGAATATTCATTGATGGAGAAAATTACAGAAAAGGGGGAACTTATTTAATTCACAACAAATAAGGTTTTAATGTCTTAAACAAGTAGAAAGTATAAGAAATTGGGAAATTTCAATGTTTCTGTCTCTTTTCCATGCTCACTTACATGTGGTCTCCTTGATCACTATGTTGAAGGAGGTCTCCTGCATTTGTTTCATTATGCCCACCCATAATTCCTTCATTCACTCCATGAAAACTACCAATAACAAAGCAAACATGATTTCATTAAATCCTTTCAATGTAATTATTATTAATTCCAAACAAAGCAGACATGATTTATCATTTTTTTTTTCTAAAACTTACTTTGATATACGTTGTTCTTCTGCTCCATTTAGATCTACTTGTGAATTGTCTAACACGTAGATGTGTCCAAATTGATCATTGAAACGAATTAAATCTTTCAAACCATGTTCATCAGCCAAGTCAATAAGCATCTCACGATCAAATTCCAAAGTGAATTTGAATTGGATTTGCTGAAAATCCAATCTAGTCTTTTGCTCAAAGTCAAAAAGAAACTCATTGAATGTTGTTTCCTCATTCACTAGCAGACCCACTGTTCGTCCTCCCCTGTATTCCACCAATTTACCTCTTTCAAGCACAATTTCCCCACCAAAATGGCAATAGCAATACACACTTTTCATAGCTTCACTTCTCCCTATCAAGAATAAAGCCATTAATTAACATAAAACACCCATAATCAAATTACTCAATTTATATATTGTAATAAAAAAGAGAAGAAAAAACAAAGAAAAAGGACTATAAGTACAAACAATAAGCATCATCAAGTTATTCATTGGTTCTACTTTATGTTTTTCAAATAGATACTAGTCACAAAAATCGTATGTATCAACTATCAATTTGAAGTTGCTTACAATATTATATATATCTACAAAATTTGGACTCTAGTGGAAAGACCCATAACTTTCCACTTAACCTTGCGACATGCCATGAAATTGGCGATTCCAAGTTTCAATCAAATAGCATTTGGGTAGTGAATATATGCAATAGAATAATGGTATTTTAATAATCAAAACATTAAATCATCAAAACTATGGGAACCTGAATTCAAATAGAACTAATTCAAGTATAAAACTATTTAAAGAACGGAATCAAAGTTGTAAAGGGCTTACCAATAACAATGGTAATATGATTTATGGTAATATGATTCTTGGATGCATTTTCGATATGGGTAATCACTTGTTCTACCAACCTTCTTCAAGAGATGAAAGATTTAGGGAAATTTTGTTGAGAAAAGAACAAAGCTACGCTGCTCCCTGTAAGTTGGAGTGAGAAAGTTTTAAAAGCAAATGAAAATGAAAAAAAAAATTCATGGAGGAAGAGGGAACGAGGGTTCTGAATTTCTAATTTGTTCCCTCTCTTTTTTCTTCAATTAAAAAAGGGTAATTATGATATTACTCATAAATTACTCAATACACTTAAAAGTGATAAGTTTGTCATTACACCAAACGTTGATGACTTTTCACCATACCACCACCCGTTGATTATTTTAAAGTTCAATACACTTAAGGGGAATTTTCCCAAAAGAAAAAGAAGGCAGTGTGTAGATTAATTAAGGAGGTTGGATGTCAAAAAAAGATTAATTAAGGAGGTTACTTTAAAAGAGTAAAAAAATGGAGTATAAAAATTGTAAGTCGGGTAAAGGAAGAAGAAAGAGAGGAAACCCGAAACCGAAAAAAGAGTAAAGTAGCTTTGCTTCTTTCTTTCTTTTTTATTTTTATCTTACAAAACACAGCCAACCAAAGAGTTTCTCTTGTGTCTCATGTCTTGGGCTTTGCCAAATTGTTTGAGTTGAAAAATATAAGGAATCACCTTGTTTCTGATATAAGAGTAGGGAATTACAATGTAAAATCACACTAAAAATTGTAATTGTAACAAAAGAGATTTTATTAATGAACACTAGGAAAGATTACAAGGTTTGATATTCAGATCTAGAATGCTTTGAAGTAAGAACAAGGCTAAATTAAGTTAACAATCTACTCCTAATTGAGATTAATCCAGCATTGTTGAAAATTTTGATTTGCAGGTAATCCAATCAACAAGGAAAAGTCAAGATGATTCAATTGTCCCCAAACACACCTGCCAATCATATGCACCCAAACAATGTTTTGTGGGTCTTTCTTGGTAATGGTGACCTCACTGCACAAAAGATTCTTTTTTATATATGCTCCAAGAAACAAATAAATTGCAAAAGCAAAGTGGGTGATTTGCAATATAACTTACGACTTGGAGCTAAAGCACTTTAATTAGTTTTTTTTTTTTTTTTTTTTTTGGCCGGGAAGTAAGATGATTTCATTAATGAGATAAATTGAGGTTTTGCTTATGGCCAGAGGATGAAACTTGCTTGAAATGGCTTGACCAACAGTCACCAGGCTCAGTTATATATGTAGCATTTGGCAGCTTTACTATTTTTGATCCAATCCAATTCCAGGCATTGGCTCATCCTTCCATTGCTTGCTTCTTGAGTCATTGTGGATGGAATTCCACCATGGGAGGTTTAAGCAATAATATTTTCAAGTTCTTTATTTCCTCAGAGTAATAATATTTTTCTGTAAACATATAAACTTGACCCAATTGTTTCAAATTTGTCTTTGTTTCTTGCCTTAATATGTGCATTTCTATTATATTTGTGATTACCAAACTTCAAATATTTATTCTTATATATGAACTTTACCAAATGCTACCTTCATCTAGTGATGCATACTTTTGCTTTTCTCTGAAAAAGCCCTCTCTTATTTTGCCTTATGATTTTGGATATAATCTTCCCAATGATTTCAATTAATTAAGCATATATATATGTTGCCACACTAATTATAAAACTATAGTTAATTAGTTACATGATGATCAAATTAAATATTTTACTAAGCCTACGTAGACCTAATCGGATTTTTGGTTTCCAAGCCAGAAGATGCTTTCACTTGTCCTTTTCTAATTGTTCTACAAACTTATATATTACTCTTCCACTAATAGCAAACTATCTAAAAACCACAAGTGTAAAAACTAAAAGCCATAAGAAAATAATAACGTCTGGGCATGTCCTTCTTCCTTCTCCTTGAATGAAAATAAAGGAACTAGACATAAAAGCAAAACTAACCTATTAAGCTATATATCATATCGTCTGGACTTGATTTGTTGTCAGGAATAGGTCCAAACACTCAAATGAATGAATATAGTACTGTCACACAAGGGATAAACTTCTTCATTGTTCTCGCTACCAAATAAATGCAAGAGCAAGAGGAAGTTTAATTACTTTTGAGTTACATTAAAAATGAATATGTTGTACTATCACAAAAGGATTAACATCAATCCCAAAGCCAAGGTATCACTATCAATATAGCAAGGAATTTGCCTGTTAGTGCATCACTTCTCTCGCCAAACTCTGCCAATTGTCTCATCTTCAACATTTAACATTCTATTTTGCATCCATATGACTTGCTATATATGATTTGTGTTTGTCTCTAACTTGTTCACCATTAACAAAAGTTTCAAAAGAATGATCTATATAAAGTTAAAAGCCAAACTAATGCACGATAACTACCAGGAAGAAGCACCAAGTTCATTGTAACAAATAGAAAATGATCGGTCGATGAGACTTGATCAGCAAGAAGAATCTCATCATTTCCTCAACTCAGGGAATATTCAGCAAAAGAATACAAAAAAGGGTCTTTGGGAATAACCCAAATCTCTCTATAAAACAAAGATACTGCTCAAGTTCATCATGCCTCAAGTCAGAAAACTAACTATAGAGAGAATTCAATAGTATACAGAAATGGGAAATCCACATATTCTAGCTATACCCTATCCAGCACAAGGCCATGTCATACCTCTTATGGAGCTATGTCATAGCTTAGCCAAACATGGCCTCAAAATCACTTTTGTCAACACAGATTTTGTTCACAATAGAGTTATGGATGCATTTGGCAACAAGGTTGATGCAGAGGGGCCAATTCATCTAGTTTCAATCCCGGACGGGATAGAAGCTGGGGAGGATAGGAGTGACTTGGGGAAATTAACTGATGCAATTAGCCGAGTCATGCCCGGGAAGCTAAAGGAATTCATTAACAAGATGAATTATAAATTGGAAGATGATGGAATTACTTGTGTTATAGCTGATGTGAATATGGGTTGGGCAATTGATGTTGCAGCAGAGTTGGGAATCCCTGGAGCTGCTTTCTGGCCTGCTTCAGCCTTTCTACTGCACTTGCTTTTTTGCACTGACAAGTTAATTGATGATCACATTATTGATGAATATGGTATGAATTTACTTCAATATGCCCAAATATTCCTTACTTAAGCATTGTTCATTTTGTTCTTCTAAATTTTTTCAGGTACTCCAATAAATAAACAAAAGATGATTCAGTTGTCCCCCAATACACCTACCATGGACCCAAAGAACTTTTTGTGGGTCTGTCTTGGTGACTATACTGCACAAAAGATTATATTTGAATTTGAATATAACAACATCAAGGCTATTGCAAAAGCAGAGTGGCTAATTTGCAATACAACTTATGATTTGGAACCTGAAGCACTTACCTTATTTCCAAAGATCTTACCCATAGGTCCAGTTTCAGCAACAAGTGACCAAATTGCAGACATGGCAGGAAGTTTCTGGCCAGAAGATGAAACCTGTTTGAAATGGCTTGATCAACAGGAACCAGGCTCAGTCATTTATGTGGCATTTGGCAGCTTCACGATTTTTGATTCAACCCAATTCCGGGAATTGGCTCTGGGTTTGGAACTCTCAAACAGGCCATTTCTTTGGGTTGTGAGACCAGATCTTACCCAGGGAACTGAATCCGATGAAGTTTACCCAAAAGGGTTCAAGGAAAGAGTCGGCAGCCGAGGGAAAATGGTGGGTTGGGCGCCGCAAAGGGCGGTTTTGGCTCATCCTTCCATTGCTTGCTTCTTGAGCCATTGTGGTTGGAATTCCACCATCGAAGGTTTAAGCAATGGGATCCCATTTCTGTGTTGGCCATACTTTGCTGATCAGTTTATTAATGAGAGCTATATCTGTGACATTTGGAAGATTGGATTGAACTTTAAAAGAGATGAAAGAGAGATCATTACAAGAGAAGAAATCAAGGGCAAGGTGGAGCTTTTGTTAAGTGATGAAAGTTTCAAAGGAAGAAGTCTTAAGCTGAAGAAATTGGTAAGGAATAGTGTGAAAGAAGGTGGTAGCTCTGACTGGATTTTGAAGAACTTCATCAAATGGATAAAGCCATAGAGACCTTTCTATGTTTTCCATTCCATTGTATTTGTATGGAGTATAAACAGGGCTGATCAGGGAAGCAATTTAAAACCATGCATCAAGAACGACACGTTTTCCCACTTCAACTTGGAATAACAATCGATAAAATTATTAGCCCTAAAATGATTTGGACTAAATATTTAAAATCATTAAAGTGTAAATGGACTCGATTTTTGTTCAAATGGTCGTAGAATGTGGAGGGACTATATCAATATTTTTGTTGTAGTCTAGGAACTAATTGTGAAACTTGACCTATGTTAACAACCATTACCATATGTGGCTACGCCACCTAATATTGGCGAATTGGCGTGTATATATTTCCCGAAATTTTCTAGGGTTCGGATTATATTGGCTTTAATGGCTTATTCGACAAATTGACCCTTAACTTGCATAAGACAGACAAATTGACTGCCTAATAACGATTTTTATCAATTTAGTCCCTTAATTTATAATATTGGGACAAATTCGCCCTTAATTTTATGGAAGTTGGTCGAACCGATAGCTCCATTATCTCGAAATTCACATTATTTAATTTTTTTAAAAAGACTTAAATAGTTTCAATCAATTACTTTGATATATATTTAATTTTAAATAATGAAAAAATGCCTTAAATATTTATTATTTGCAAAAATTCAAAATTGCCCAAAAAACAAAACAAAAATTGATAGTAAATAAAAAAGAGATTGAACTAGTCTTGAAAATGAATCGAAACCGAACCCTAGATAGAGGTTCAACCATTCAAGTTTCGCCTTTAATGTCACAAGAACTTGAACCTTGCCAAGTCTAATGCTGATGACATGGATTGAATAACAGAATCAGTATAATGCTGATAGTTAATTATCATATCATAAACTGTTTGGATTGTCAAACGTCCGAGCGGAATTGAGTTTGGAGTTTCATAATTTGGGCTAGCTTTGATGAGCCATAACTTGGCACTCGAGAGGAGTTATGAGGCCTTGTATAAAAAAGATACTAATTTGAACTTTCACAGTTAAAGTCAAATGGCTACTCTCCATTAGTAGGGCTGATTTTTCATAGCTAAATAAAATCCATCATTTTCCTAATGATCCAGACCATTAAAGACTATTTAACTTTTAAGATTATTTTTTCTATTCTATCTCGACTTTATTATATTTATTGTCTTTGTGTATTCTTTTTCTTGAATTCGTGAGACTACATAAACCCTTGATAATCTAAAGTTTAAATGAGAATCGAATTTTATTATCATATATTCACTTCAACTAATTTCTTCAATATTTTTCACGTTACAATGTGTCATGTTGGTCGGTCACGTGTGAACAACTTCCGTACAACCAAGGGTCAATTTGTATTAAATTAAAATTTTAGAGGTTAAATTGACAAAAAAAATCATACTTAAGATGGTCAATTATCATTTGTCACAAGTTCGAGGACCATTTTTATAATAAGCCAATTTTAATTGAAAAATTGAAATCCTAGTCCTAGTCCTAGTAGGATTAGGACTTCGCGGGTTGCTTCGAGTCGGGGATCTATTTCTTGTTCAAAAAGGAATTACACGAAAGTTGAGTAGGCCACATCCTGTTATCTATATATACTTCCCATATTTGGGTTTATCGTTATCCAGCAAAATTCCAACTGCCAACCAAATTTCAAACTCAAAAACGAAAAACAAGTAATACATACACTGGAATTAGCTCCATATCTATGGCGGCCGATAACTTCTGTCTGCAATGCGAGAAACCCACTGGCATTATCATCGATCATGAAGCAGGTGAACGAATCTGTTCTGAATGTGGCTGTTCGTTACTTGAATCATCCATGGAAATTGATTCAGCAGAGAGCGAAACCTTATTACAGTCAGATTCCACAGAAGAATTAGAAACAGATCCAAACCCAGTTTTCGATTTTGAAAATTACTCGACAATTCCAAACAATATCCCAAATCAAGCAAGTGATGATCATAAAATTGTGAAGAAACCCAGAAGAGGGTACAAGCTAATTGGAATCATGGCAGACAGATTAGGTCAAATCTCAGAAATCAAAGACAAAGACAGAGCAGAAATCAAAGACAGAGCACGAGAGATATATAACAAAGTGAATGATTTCAAAACCTGTAGAGGAAGAAGCCTGAATTCAATCCTGGCGGCTTGTTTGTTCATAGCTTGTAGAGAATTGGAGCTTCCCAGTACACTTAAGGAGCTTTCGGATGTTGCGAATAAGGTACCGAAGAAGGATATAAACAGAGCTGTGGAGTGTATAAAGAGTAAATTAGTGGTTGAGACAGGGGGAGGTGTGCAGCCTAAACAACTTGTCAAGCGTTATTGTGCCAAACTTGGGATGCAAGAAAAGGACATCAAAGCAGTGCTATATGCTCAGAATAAATCAGAGGAGCTAGACATTAGAAGAAGCCCCAAATCGGTTGTGGCGGCAATTATTTACATGATTATTCAGCTTTCCGATCATCAAGTCCATATTAAAGGTATTAATATTGGGTACTTTTTAAGTTTTTATTTTTATCATTTTATATATATTGACCTTTCGATATTTGATAGTCATATTAAGTTTCAACTTATTATTAGAATTCCAAATTTTTGTTCATGCTCTTTTGGGTCCATATCAGTGTTACCTGAAACACGAAACGCTCTATGGGAACATGTTTATATGTACAGAAATAAATTTATGGAACAATTTTGTTTGTGATGGATGGAAGTTAAATTTGTTAGAATTTTGATGATGCAGATATTGCAATGGCTACAGAGGTGACAGAGCTTACAATCAGGAAGTCATATAAAGAAGTTTATCGTCATGCATTGAAGCTAATACCTGCTTGGTATGCTTGCGAAGATGAGGTCGTCAAAATTACCGAAAGTTTTTAGAACTAGTCGCTTTTATTTATTTTATACACCTTTTTTCCTATGTAACTTAAGAATCAGATCGTATTATCTTTATTTAATTATGTACCAAAAAAGTTCTTTATTTTTTGTGAATGGTTTTGAGTAGTTTGTTTTGCTATTTCGAACTCTCTTCCAAAATTTACAAACTCATTGGGGGATGATTTCAGCATAAAACTATTTACCGTTTGTTTCAGTTGGGCTTCAAAATTTCCTTGGATCATGCATGTTTACGTGGGCTTCTCTTTGCCTTTCTCTAGCCTAACATATACGATCCATTGATCTTTTGGTTTAATGCTTTGATCAATTACCGACCCGGCTTGAGTTGTTTTCAAATTCGAGTTTAACCATATCGCATATTTTTAAGAAGAAAATTTCAATAAAGAAACCAATACAGTATAGTATCAAAATTATTAACAAACATAATCCCTCAAAAGAATTAACTAAAATAATCCAACGTAAGGTTGGACTATACTTCTTATCAGGCCTTTTATGTGTTTTTTTTTTTAATTTCTCATTTAACTTATCTTAACTTAATCTTTTACTCAAAAACTTATCTTAATCTATTCTCCACTAATTTATTAAATTAGATTAGATATATCAGTACATAAAAATAAAATAAAATTAAAAAAATTCCCCTCCCATGCATGGCATGGGAAACCACACTAGTAACTTGAGTATCAAACCCCAAAAACTTGATCCGGCCAAAAAAACCCCAAACCCTAAGGCCTAAACTCAAGTATGAACTAAATTATTATCTGAAATTTTAAAATAATCCGAACCAAAAAAAATAGGCTTAAAAGTTAAAACTAAAGCTTAGTTTGATATTGAGGTTGCAGTTTGAAAAAGTTTGGTTTAGAAAAAGTGATTTTGAGAAGTGCTTTTTTAAATTGGAGTGGAAAAATGTAAATAATGTTTAGTATTGCTATGAAAAAATGGAGTTGAAAGATAAAATGTCTAAAAAGGATATGCTGGTTAAAAAGGAAAAAGAAAAATAATTAGGGGACTTTAGTCATTTAATGTCCAAAAGCACTTTTGAAACGCAAAAGCATTAGGCTCAGTTTGGTATTGAGGTTGCAGTTTGAAAAAGTTTGGTTTGCAAAAAATGCTTTTGAGAAGTGTTTTTTTAAATTGCGGTAGAAAAATATAAATAATGTTTGATATTGCTGTGAAAAAATAGGGTTGAAGGATAAAATGTCTAAAAAGGATATGCTAATTAAAAAGGAAGGAGAAAAATAATTAGAGATTTTAGTCATTTAATGTCCAAAAGCACTTTTGAAACGCAAATGCACATAAAGATTAACTTCTCGGGTTGACTTGACTTTTGCGTTCAAAATTAGCTTTTGACCCAAACCATGATTTATTTGGTATTGCATTTGGGTTCAAAAGCAGCTTTTTTAATTCCAAACACAATGTCAAACCAGGCCTAAGGATCAAAATCAGCTTTTGACACGAATCAGGATTTATTTGGTATTGCGTTTGGGTTCAAAAGCAGCTTTTTTATCTCCAAACGCAATGTCAAACTAAGCCTAAATCACCCATAGTGATGATCTCATGGAACACAATTATAATCACGCCATCGTAATTGAAGCTAAACCTTGTGAAATTGTGATGAAGTTTTTGCCATATTTCGGTCTTATGATAACACTTTTCACGGAACCGAATCCATGTGATTATTATTATTATTCATCTATAACCCGAAAGTCTCCTTGACCCACTAGTTTGCCTCAATTGTTCAAAATTAAATCTTTGTCCAAGGATTAAATCCCCACCTTTTGTATGTAGTACAGGGACCAATTGCAAAATTTGACCCGAGGTCGTCGAAGTAAATTTCCGCGTATTCGGACTGGTCAACTGTGTCAAAGCCCCGAACTTACAAAGAAACAAAAAAAACAGAATAGGAATAGCAATCGTGTAACCAAAAAAATACTTGAAAAGTTGCAAATTCCAGAGACAATTGTAAGTTGTGACTTGAAAAGCTGCAAGCAAGCCTGCAACTTCCTCAAACAAGTCTTCCCTAAGCTCCAATTTTTAAGGTTAGTTTCAGTTTTTCTTGTACTTTTACATACACTCTCAAAATACCTTCTTCTGTTAGAAGTAGAGCTTTCTTTTTTATCTTTTGATGCTTTTATTATGTCTTCAGCTTCATCAATTTTGGTTTTAGTTGATAGTATATGAATTTGGTGTCTCAAGATTTTTTATGTCGTTTGGAACATATACTTCTTTTGGTGCCTTGTTTCAGAACAATTAGTTCTCTGAAGAGTGGGTTTTATATATAGTGAGAGAATTTTGCTTAATTTGATCTATTCTAGTATTCCTTGCGCTTTTATGTCTTTTCTTTTGTTGGATACTTTTTAAATTTTCAATTTTCCTACATAATTGGTTCGTTCAATAGCTTGAAATTTTGATCTATGCAAGTATTAGTGTTGGATTTGTCAATCAGATAGGTAGAGTTTAATTGGGGTTTATATGTCAGTTTAAGCAGTTTGAGAGTCCAATTTTTTGTGTTTTATTAGAGAGTTTTTGAGTTAGAGAAACAAATGTGTTCATAGAGTTTCATTTTGAGCTATTGGGGTTTTGTTTCTAACATGGTTTTAACTTTTAGGGGAATATGAATTTCTGGCTCTGAATTGGAAGGGAGAGGAAAATTTAATTGCCGCAGCTAACCATGTACTGAGAGCATTGGGTTTTAATGACAAGTACCTTACACAAGATGTGAAGAAGACTGGCCAATTATCTAATATGGCTACAATTGATGATAACGTGGTTGAGGATGAAAAAAGTGAGATTGAAGAGCAGTTGAGTATTGTTCATGAGGAGATTCTGAGTTGGGTGGTAGATGAGTCTATGACTTGGTGTTCAGGCCCGGATGAAGTTGCTGAGTATCTCACTGCTGCAGATGAAGCCCGAAAGTTGACAGAGAGATTAAAGGATCAATGTTTAAATAGCGAAGAAGATAAAGAGTTGTTACGTAGGGCTCATGATGTTCTTCAGATGGCAATGCTAAGGCTTGAAAAAGAGTTTAAGCACATACTTCTTCAGCATAAGCGACCCTTTGAGTTTGAACTCATGTCTTTTTGCTCAAGTGAGGATGATGCTGTTGATGAGGGCTCAAGAGTTTCTTTTGGAGACGACTCTTTTGAGGAGCCAGCCCACAGAGATAGCATCAGCAGAACCTCAGAGGAATATATCATTGATTTGGTTCATCCAGATGTGATTCCTGACCTCAAATGCATTGCCAATTTGATGTTTATGTCGAATTATGATCACGAGTGTTGCCAGGCATATGTCAATGTTCGAAAGGAAGCATTGGATGACTGCCTCTTCAATCTTGAACTGGAGAAATTGAGCATCGAAGATGTGCACAAGATGGAGTGGGGCATCTTAAGCTTCAAAATCAAGAGATGGGTTAGAACTATAAACTTTCTTGTGCGGCTCTATCTGGCCAGCGAGAAATGGCTGTGCAACCAGATATTTGCAGATCTTGGATCAACTAGTTTGGTATATTTTGTTGAGGCAACTAAGGCTTCAATGCTGCAACTTCTGAACTTTGCTGAGGCCATCTCTATTGGCTCTCATCAACCACAAAAGCTAGTTCGAATTCTTGACATGTATGAAGTGCTTGCAGATCTTGTTCCTGATATTGATGCATTGTTTTCGGATGGTGCTGGTTCTTCCATTTTAACAGAGCATCATGAGGTGTTGAAGAGTTTGGGTGATTCTGTAAGAGCGGTATTTGTTGAATTTGAGAAGGCTATTGCATCAAATGCATCAACAAACCCTTTTGCAGGAGGCGGAATTCACCCTCTGACTAGATATGTAATGAATTACATCCGGCTTCTTGCAGCTCATGACGATACTCTCAATATTCTCCTCAAGAACCAAGATGGAGTAGCTGCTTCGCCACTCTCCCCTGATACGAGTCCAGCAACGGAGGATAACAGCATCAGCAGTTGTTCTCCAATGGCACTCCACTTTCAATCACTCACTTCCATTCTAGAAGTTAACCTCTACGGTAAATCCAAATTATACAGGGATGCTTCCTTGCAACATTTCTTCTTGATGAACAACATACATCACATGGCTCAGAAGGTGAAAAATTCAGAACTCAGGCTTATGTTTGGAGATGAGTGGATTCGGAAGCACAATTGGAAGTTCCAGCAGCACGCAATGAACTACGAGAGAGCTACTTGGAGTTCAACTCTCTCTTTGTTGAAGGACGAGTCTATTGGTGGCTCTGGCCCAAAGGCCCTCCTCAAGAAAAGATTGCAGAGCTTTTATGTTGCTTTTGAAGAGGTTTATAAAACACAGACCGCATGGATTATCTCAGATGTTCAGCTTCGAGAAGATTTACGAATTTCAACCTCCCTAAAAGTGTTCCCGGCTTATCGGTCATTTGTGAAACGGTTCGGGCACGACATTGGTGAGAAACACATCAGGTATAATGCTGAAGATCTGCAGGATTACTTGTTGGACCTCTTTGAGGGATCCCAAAAATCATTGCATAGTCCCCGTAGGAGGTGAAACTATATGATAAATCAGTAGGTACTTAAATACATGTTTGTATCTTTTACAAATAAAAGGCTTCCAATTTTCCACTGTATTTGTAGCTTTTTATAAAGTACAATATGGAGGCTGGAAATACACCAATTTCATTTGCTTTAATTATCTTAAATTAAATTGAAACCACTAGGTTCTTAACAGAGAAACAATATATTTATATCTATATTGATTAGCTGCTGCAATTGCTTCATTTACCACCTCAACCTTTCTAATTTGGCTTAATTTCTTTCCAACTATTTTATATAATTTTATTTATATCACCAAATATACCATCACCCATCTTTTATTGTAATATCGGTTGTCAGCAGAAATGCATTCCCAGAAAGATTGACTACTGTCTTTTGGGACTAGAGCAGATGATCAACTCAATTAATGTTTGGTTTGATATCTTTAATTAGTGAATAATCGTATGTTTATATTTTGGAGAAATATTATTGATTAATATATTTTTATTTCTGATATTCTGTTTATTGCCAATTCTTTGACAATATTTTTCCTTTTTGAAGTAGTTTTATAAATTGTAAGAAACCAGTAAATCCATTTTTTTTATCATATTTAAGTACTTGCTATTTTAAGATTGTTTTAAGAAACAGCACTTGCTATTTTAAGCCTGCAATATTGATCCCTAGTCTATAGATTGTGTAGATAGTACTTGACCATATGAATGCCAAAAAATCATATACCCACTGGAAGTTTGTCCAACAGTTAAAGCTTTTCATAGTAAAGTGATCTTAAATTCAAAACCATTACTATAATTTCTTCGTGGATGTCACTTCTTGGTCTGACATGAAAAATTGAACAACTTACATCAATTAGAAAAAATTTTATGTACCCAAAAGAAAATTGTAGTAAAAATTTGGGCTAAACATGATAATGGGGGATTAATTGAGGATCAAATAGTTAGATAACACTATCTTCATAGTGCAATGATCACAAAATAGGTTGAATTCACCATAAATGCCTTTAACTATATTTGACATGCATACACATGTAGTTCTAAGGATTATCCCATCTCCAAAACTAGACAAATTGAACTTACAAATCATCCCTGTAAGAACTTTCAATTCTTACTACTATTAACTTTCAATTCTTGACCTGATGATAGGGAGGTTTAAGAAATCATGTAAGAACGTAGATTCGATTCTCGTTGTCCCTCCCCCTCCTAAATAAAAATAATCTTAAAAAAAAAGGGAAAAAAAAATTTTCTACTACTATTTATTTAAGCCAATCTATTGGCATGGTACATTAATACAATTATTAAGAGATTTGGAAGAGAAATGAAAGAGAGAAGGGGAAGCACTCTCTATCCCATGTGAAGGAAAAGAAAGAGAGAGGGGGCCAAACTGCAAGCTTTCTTCCCAAAAAAATTGGCTTTTGCACGTGGGTTTCTTTCACAGCTGAGTAACAAGTCACTTTCATCACAATTCATAAACCAGAGAGGCATGCCTTCACTACTTCTTCACCCATATGACAATTATAGGGCCACTTCTTAATTTCACTACTGAGATATTATGTGCCAAATATCATAATTCCCCCTTTCCCTTTCCCTTTCCCTCACTCTCTTTTCAATTTTTCTCTGCAACTATGACATCCATTTCATCATATTTATAAAACAAACAAACCAAAACAATATATTATATTATATACTATTAATTCATAAATGCATACAACAATGAATTACTGTATAGTATATGCTATATAGTAGGTATATTAATGGGAATTTGACATTTTTCCCCTGTTCATTGTCAGAGGAAAAATAAACAAATCCAATGTTAAAAATGTACTACTATTTACTACTATATACTAGCTAGTCTCTTCAAAATAAATGAATAAATTAATTTTCAATTATTTATTGTACTACTTGTCATCAATAAAATTGAAATTCCAAATCCCAATGCAATGCATCAACTGGGAATTTTTTCTTTCTTCTTTTCCCAGTTTTCTAACCAGTAACCACAAACCTAAAAGCATGCCAAGGAAATTTCAAAGAATAGAAAGAATTACTAATTCTGTAACATGGCATATATGCCTTCACGTTCAAGTACTCCAATATATCTTGCATTTGCTTATATTATATGTATAGATATACATTTTCCAAAAACACTTTCCTTTTACTTTTCATTTTCCTTCACTCTCTTCTCCATCAAACAAGACCCAAATGGGATTTTAACCAAAAATATATATAATTATAATAATATTAATAAAAAGAAAAATCTACTACTACTACCAAAATATTTTATCTGATCTTATTTCTATTCTTTTTTCCCTTCTTTTTTCTTGGCATGAAAATGAAAAGTAAAAAAAGATCAAGAACTTAAAAATAAATTAATGACTAATAATATTTATGATGAAGTTGGTTCTTCTTGATGAACATTTTGCTACTGCTTCACATTTTTAGAACCATCATAAATCTCAATGAGCTTTTGCAAAACAAAAACTTGGGTCTTTAAAACAACGATGTAATCTGCAGTTTCTTGGAACAGCTGTTCTGTTTTAACTATCTCATCATCATCAACCCCAGAACTACTCCCATTTTCGACACGATGAGGAATCAGACTCTTTAGAGCTTCAAGCTTGTCTGAAACCTTCTGCTGCTTCGAACAACCCTTGACGAAGCTCCTTCTTCTCTTGTTGTTAATGTTGCTGCAGCTACGTGCATGAACAACTCGTTTTCTTGCTATGTTCCTTGCTCTTCTTGATGTTGAATATTTTCCTTGAGCTTTTTTCAATGAACTCTTCAAGGTTTTTTGGATTCTCATTCTTTTTTTCTTTTTCTTTTTTCTTGGCGGTGTTTGTTTCAAAGGAAAAAAGAAAGGAGGAGGAGAAGAAATGGTGGTGAGAGTATAGAGAGGTGTAACGGGGTTTTTGTAAGGGCAAGTTAAGGATTTGCCACCTGTTTTATGAGTTTTTACATAAATTGCCATTTCAGTTTATTTTTAGGAAAAGGGCTTACTTGTATATATCTTAAGTTTTATTTATTTATTTACCAAAAAAAAGGTTTATTTATTTATTTTCAGATTTTAATTCTAATAAAAATTGTGCACTTTTTGCTAAACAATAAAATACCCACTAAAGGAGGGGAAAACGTGGTTTAAAATTGATCATATATTTTAAGTCAAAGAAAAAGATTTTGGCATGAGGAAGAAAAGATATTGCGGAATATTAAATCATCATATAATTTTTTTTTGTACCTATTGCTTGTCCCCTCTTCTTTTCAATAGTTTGAGAAAGTTTCCAACTTTAATAATAATTTTTTAACCAGAGTGTGATAATAATTTTTAGTAATGGATAAATTCCAACTTTAAATCCATTTAGTAGTTTTAACCTTTTAGTAATTATTGGATTCTTTTACTTTTGTGTACTTTAAGAATAGATTAATCAATAGAATTATTATTGGACCCTTACAAGTTACAACCCTAAACAACTCAATAACATTTAAAGCATTCTAATTCTAGATTTAGTCCAATTCAATTATTCATTGACTAGAAAGATATATAATTTTATCATTTTATGGGATGAGAGAATATTACTTCTCATCGTGTAATATATCATTTTATGTAGAATAAATAAATAAATAAAATAATTCTAGTCAATTTTTCATCATTTTATGTAGGGTGACAATATGAATGGACATCTGGAGCGATTAAAATCGGTTAAAGCCTAAAATTAAACCATATAGTTTAAAATTTGTTAACATGTTTAAATAGCGGATTTCCGTTTAAAATAAATGGTTAAACAGTCGTATAGATTTAGAGTTCAATATAAAAGGTTTTGATATGGATTTGGATAGTATACATTATACAATTTAAACGATTTATCTTTTATATAGATTTCGATAACGGATAATTAAACAGTTTTTGTTATATATATAGTAAAACTTAAGTGGATAGCCGAATTGCTACAAATTAACCTAATTATGCATAGATAATAACCACCAAATGTACCAAAACAGATATACTAGCTAGAGTTAACCACCTTTCGATATCCCATGTTCCTTTTTTCTTCTTAAAAGCATATAGAAAGGAAGTATTGCTAATTTCAAGGTTCTTTCATGAACATGGGTGCCCTCTCAAGTTTATTGAAATTTGTTAGGAGAGTTTTACATTCCTAGTGGCCAATGGGGCAATTCAACTCTATTTATCATTCTAAAATAAGAAATATATATAGACATTCAATAATAAAAATACAAGAGGAATGTTAAGGTTATAAAATTTCCGAATTTTCTCTTTCCTTGGACTTCTCATATATTCCCTCCGTTCCTTTTTAATTGTCCCTTTTAACTACTTTATTTGTTTAAGAAAAGTAGTTATTTTGTTAAATTTTATACAAAATTTACTTTACTTTACCAAATTGCCCTACATTTAATTAGTATAGTTTAGTTTTATCAACTATCATATTTAATGAATTTTGTGGTTTTAAAGCAGAATAAATATGTCATTTTAATATAGAGGGACAATTAAAAAGGAACAAGAGGTGTGACAATTAAAAAGGAACGGAGGGAGTATATTATAAAGAGAATTTTAATAAGAAAGAGAACCTTAAACATGGGAGCAATTAATTTGGCTAGGTAGATGAAATTGCCAAGAGGTAGTGGAAAAAAGAAGCCAACAGATTTGCAAAAACAATAATAATAAATATTAAATTATTATATATAAGGAAGGCAGATCATATGATTTTTGATTGGGTGTTGAAAGGCCATGGGTGTGGCTCCTAACTTAGTAGGATGATGTTGAAGAAAAGGCAAAAGGGCCTACAGTTATACAGATATTTCATTGGTTTTTTGTTGTTGTTTTTATTTATGAGGTTGTTTTTCTGATTTTGGTGAGAAAGGGACACCAATTTCGTATCTCACTTGAAAAGTTATTAAAGCGGGAAGGAGGCACCAACTTGCAAGCCCACAAGGCAGGGAGATTGAGCCCCTGGCAGCAAAAAAAGCCTGCCTATCTGTAACGCCACATGCAAAGCTGTAAGAACGTTCATTCCTTTTTCTTTCCCTGAATGCCCTAATTATCCTCGTCAAAATCACTAAAAAAAATCGCCGCTCCTACGGAATTTGTGACGAAAATATTCACTAATAATTTTTTACAATGGAAATACCCATCAATAACGATCTGTTACCAACTTATTGCTACGGAAAAAATTTTCCGTGGCAATATTTTGATGGGTAGTCTGCATTTTTCTTGTAGTGAAATTTGGTTACATTTTAAACAAAATTGCATTTTAATGGGAAAAATCATAAATTATAAAATATAAAATATAATGGAGTCTACAGTTTTTTTATTTTTCTTCAACTTCCTAAACTAGCCAACCATTACCTCATTCCCCTATAATCATCTCTAAAAAAGTAAAAATGAGTTTGTCCCATCTCAAACTCCAATGATATATCTTTGCATCTTTTTCCTTGATATATAGATATTATCTGAACTAAACTTAGTTGACAAATTTTATCTTCCTCTGTTTAAAAGGAATTTACTATTTTATAGATTCAAACTTTTTTTATTAAGGAAGTGAAATTTGAACTCCGTTTCATTTTGATGAACTCTCTAACTTTCTTGTCACTAAGTCAAGATCATGGAGTTGATAGATTTGAACTTTGAATCTTCTCTTTTTCTGTTCAGCTCATATGTATCAATACTTAAAAACTAGATCAAATAAATAATGTCAAAACTCAAGTGTTTAAAGAATCTAGGATTACGAAGAAACTAGAATCAGTTGATAATTTGATAGCTAGACAAGGTGGTCAAATGATCCGTCTCTATGATCTAGAGATATAAGAGGATAAACCTAGCTAGGTGATTATTATATGTACATAGATTGGTGACATTTGGAGAGTATCAAATGTAGCCGACAAGATTAGAAACATAATTGACAATTGAGACCCAAGTTGATCCCAAATTTAAAAAGGTTATAAAAAGGATAACAACAATATTAAAGAATGATAGAGGAATGATCCATTCTAAAACAAAACAAGACACAAAAGCATATATATTTTTGGAAAATATAGTTAATGCACGACCCAAATCTCGACCTCAGTATCCACCTCTCTCACATGTGTAAAATGACTATTTTACCTTATTATCAATAGTGGAAGGTTTTTCTTTTTTTTTGCCATAAATATTTTTTTTTTTGGATAAATATATATTATTCATCCGGTAACAGGGAACAAAACCTGTTACAAAAACCATTACAAAGAGTTTGCTACAATGAGTAGAGCATACAATCACCAAACAAGCTGCAAACACCAGCTTTTACAAAGAAAATCATTTACAGGATCCCTAGCAACATTTCGAAGACCAAATAACTTGATTATGATAGAGTCAACAATACATTGAAAAGACTGTTCAACAGTGTGCATTTGCTGTTGAAAAATACGCCTATTCCTCTCTCTCCAGACTACATAGCAAAAAGCATTTCATGCAAGTTTCAAGATGAGAGAGAGAAGAGATTTACCTTTAAGCTTTGAGAGAGCCCATTGAAATTCATATTGCCAGTCTCCAACAGGTCTATGTAGTCTGCAAGCTGCAAGAACCTTCATCCATATCTTCTTTGAATAATCACAAGAGAAGAAAATATGATCCCTACAATCAGTAAACTGCCCGCAAAGAACACAATGCAAAGAGCTCAACTGTAAATTCCATTGGCTCATTCTATCCTTGGTAGGCAAACGATCTAAAATGACCATCCAAGTAATAAGAGAATGCCTAGGATAGTTATAGGAAAACCACAATAACCTGTGCCATGAGACATGAGGCTGTCGATGTCGCAACTGATCATAAATCAAGGAAATCTTGTAAGTATATGTAGATTGAGTCCAGTCACCATTCTGAATGAAATGTATAGCTTTTACCCTGAGTTTGAGCAACTTTTTCACATTCCAACTATATCTTTGGAGGCTAGGGATCTCCATGATACTACTACCTTTAAGTATATAAGCATAAATCCATGCTATCCAAAGAGATCCTGACTGCACAAAAATACTCCAGAGATGCTTAAGGATACAAGCCTGATTCCAAATTGTCATATTTTTTAGAATGCCATAAGTATTTAGTTAGTGGTTTGAGACAAGAAAATACCAATATCCTTCTTCTTTTTCTTCTTCTTTAAAGAAAATATCAATATCCTTCTTCTGATATTGAAATGGACTACACAATAGCAGGTAGTCATCTCCTTTTTCCACAAACTCATCCCGTCCATCCCAGGGTTTGAACCCAAGACCTCCCCATATTCTTCTTTCTTTTTAATTGAATTTTGAAATACTAAATATAGGACAATATATGGAAATTAATTTGAGAAATAAGTATAGAGATAGGGGTGGAAGGGGCAAAAGAGTCAATAAAGAAGGGTTAAATGGCAATTGTGGCTTCCCTAGAGGGTGCATGTGAAGGTGATATGGGCCAGCAAAGCCCCATTGGGAGAAAGAGAAGCACATGGTGGGGAGAGGGCACATGGCAGAGGTTTTTTTGGATTGTAGCTTTGAAGGAGTGATGGCATGTGACACAGGTGAGACAGTGAAGCAGCATGAAATGTACAGCATGTTCAGCACATTCCCTGCATGGCCCTGATCTTCCCCTCTTCTTTTCACATTATTAATTTATTTAATTATCTTAATTTGCAATTTGTTAATTAGATTACATCATCTCAAAATCCCATGATTATCTATTGGTAGACTTTGGGATTTCAATCACATGTTTGCACTTGGGGTTTTTTCAGGTTTGTATGGGATTCTGCATGTGTGACATGTGTGAATAATGGTGTGATATCATTCTTCTCCATAATATAATACTACTATTATCAGATCATTAGATTAATTAAATTTAGTAGTTGGAATGGGGGAAGTCTTCTCTATCAAAGCTATCAACATGTTTTTTGAGTTTTTTATTGAAAGAAAGTTTTGTCTTTCCAACAAGTTTCATTCCTTAAAGTTAACTCATTTGTCCTAAAATACAAATTTCTTTGTGGATATGTGATCTATTGATCCATATAGGGAGGGACTTTTATAAGGACACAACTATATATATTAAAATTAAAATAACTTAAAAGAAGGAGAGAAGAAGGGGGGATAAGTCTATATGCTTGTTGGTGAACTTTTGTTGAGCTAGCAACAAAATAAATTTTTATGCCTTATTTTATAGGAAGGTTCTTATGATATGAATTTATCTATCTATATATATATATGTACCCCAAAAGAATCATTAGATTATAGTGGAAAAAGACAACAAGCATGCAATGTTTGAAGAAACATGGATAAAAATGTGATATTTTCAATAAATTATATGCATATAAATTTCACCAGGACAAAAGGACTTACATAACTTGGCATCTTGTTCTCAATTTCAATTCTGTAGCACAAAAAAATTAAAGATAATGTTTGGGAAGCATTTAATTTTTTTCAATTTCAGGAGACCAATATAAAGGATCATTCACCAATTTGACTGTAACAATATAGAAAATGAGAACTAAACCACCTTGAAGCAACAAAAATTGACAAAAGCCTCCCTAATATAACAAGAAACATTTGAAAACTCTGACTAAACATAGAAAAACATCTTAATTAAAGCTAATTAAATAGAAAATTCATGAAATGTAATTCATACAAAAAGATTAAAAATTGATTAAAAGTATTACAATGAAAACTCATACAAATAGACATTGCCTTGTCAAGCAATATAATTATAGACTGTCCTTAATTCCACCAGAGGATAAGCACACAGAACATGTGTAAAGAGAAGTGGTGATGAGGAAGAGATAATGAGGTCCATTCTTGAGACCTCTAGGAGATCATGTGATGTAAATATAACAAGAATTTCTTTTTTCTTTGGCTTAAATTTTGGGTTTGATCGAAAAAGTTTTTGTTAGAGTATTCGGCTGTTTAAGTCATGTGCCGGTTTATGCTTTATTCCTTTTGTTTTTTGGTCGGCAAAGGGTAGCATAATCAACATGGATACTTCACCCTTTTTGGTTGCGATCGAACCCCATGACCCACTTGTTTTGTCTAGCATGTTACAATTGTTGGTTCAACACTTTTGTAGGTTTTTTCTTCTCCTTTTTTCCCTTTTGATTTTTCTTAATTGGTTGCATTTTTTTCAGTCCAAAGCTAAAAACAAGAGTGGGGTTCAATGTTGGAAACTACCATCAATTCAAAATGCAAAAATATGGATCATAATTGACATATATGAACTAGCTACGATTTGTGATAAGAAAATGGTACATAAGATTGAAAAAGTTTTCGGTACTATTCGATAATCACATTAGAACTCGATAAATATAGAGTCAACTAAATGGATGGAAGTTCTCTCAATGCTTGTTTTCACCATCAATAATATTTAAGGGGCACATTGAGTTTTTTTTGTTTAAAAGATTGACAATTCTTTAATACTCAGGATAAATTAATGAGAAATGAAGTAGTATATATTGATCATTGCCAATCTAAAGGGTTTTGTTTATTTTAGAAAAAGTTTCTATTATCATATCACAATTTCACATATATATATATATATATATATATATATATCCAAACATGGAATGGAAAATCAGTGACAACCTCATGGGAAAAAAAAATAGTTTTTTATATACAAGTTAACCTTAGTCGAGTAAATCAACCCATGAGATAAAGCCCTCCTATCCTAACAATAATTTTTTCCATTAGAAAAAAAATAAAAATAAAAAATCAACTATTTCCATCCAAAGATCAAAATGTGCTTGTGAGACTGAGATCATCATTTTTGATTGCAAGGCATAGGCCCAAGGCCAACCATAGCCTTAAAATGTTGGGCTTCATCTGGTAATGTCTAGCCCATTCTAATATGGGCCCCCAAGTAATGGAATTACAAACTTGCTACAGTCTACAGCTAAAATCCAAACCCATGTTGTTAATTTGGGCCTTGGGCCCCGGAACTCACCAAAAAAAAATCCAAACCCATGTGAACTCAATCATTAGAAAGAATTCTTTAAAGAAAAAAAAATCATATGAGAGATTCTATTTCAACTACACTTTGTTTTTCGTTATCTTTAGAATCTCTAACACTGTTTTCATTATTTTTCGTTACTAACTTTTATTTTAAAAATTTTTTCATTGTTTTTTCGACGAACTCTAAGCATTTTTTTTAGTGTGAAAAAAAAAAGAAATTTTTTTGGTTAGAATCAAACTTTTTTTTCTTGAGCTATGGTTAGAATTAAACTAAAATCTCATTATTTATTTGAGTTAATATCATAAATTGAGTAATATATTATTTATAAAATTAGAAAAATCAGAGACTTTTTTTTTGTGGTTAAATAAAAATAAAAAATCCGAGACTTGTGATTTCATGATTTGATTAGATTAAGCATTGCTTGTATTGTAACCAAAAAAATCTAATCGTTGCTTTAGGTGGAGGCTTTGTCTCTTTTATCAACTTTCTCTCTCCCTTAAATTATTAATCTTTCTTTTTCTCCTTTCTCTTTCCTCTTTTATCCAAAAATTCCTACCTAGTATTTTCTCTCTCTGTTTTCAACGCAAAAAACCAAAGCTCTCCCTGAAATTTCCCCCTCTCAATTTCACCAAAAATCAAGTGAAATATTGTGATTATAACTTATCTTCCCATCCGCCATCGCCTGCTCATTGCTTTGGCTCCTTCTCGATCTGGGGTTTGTTCCTTTTCCCCTTCTCATTTTTTTAATTCATTTTTTAACTTTTTCTTCTGGTGATTTTTTCATGTGTGAAATGGAAAGTTTAGATTTTAGTCAGATTGTGGAATAGGATTGTTTGATTTGATTTTTATGTTTCTGGGTTTGGTTTTCGTTTGCTTAATATAGGTAAAATTGTGATCTTTTTTGTTCTTGATACTGTTTTAGGTTTTTTATTTCGTGAATTTTGATGGAATCATGATCTGGCTTTGCTATAGTTGTTGGATAAAATTTGTGCTTTAGTGGAGATTTTAAGCATGGGCTTCAAACTTTGGTGTTTTTGAGTGCTGGTAATGTGAATTGTTAAGCTGGAGATGTATTACATGTAGTTGAATAATCTTCCTCGGTTTCGAATTGGCATTTTAATTCATATATATATATATGTAAATTGACTTCTTTAAAATAATATATGTTGTGTTTGTTCTTTGTAATTTTTGCATTTATTGTAAATTGTTCTCTTAGGAAGGAGATGTGACTGAGTTGTTTTCTAGCTCTAGTATCACGCATTTATCTTATGTTATAAATGCATGTTAACTTCATATGAATTGCTGTATCTAGAGATTATTGACCTTGTTAGGAGTTTAGGGTCATAAATGCAAGTTATGATACAGAGATGCACGTCTTTCTGTGAAATATTTTTCGGTTTGAACTTTATTCTGATACAGAGATGCTCTCGAGTTCAATAATCAACCTTTTATCTTTCACGGAAATCTATTTGCTATTAGTTCCTTGATACCTAATGATGTTGTAAATAATTGCAATTTCCAGGAGCAAATTGTCATTCAGCTTTTTGATGGTCATTTTACAATCTGAAAATGTCATGTGAAGAAGTTTTGAAGCTTGTGTTTCCTATACTAGATGGCACAGACCTTGCAGCTTGCATGGTGGTCTCTAAGCAATGGAGAGACATTGCTCGAGATGATTACTTGTGGAAATGTGTATGTGCAAAGAAATGGCCTTCCATTTGCAAGCGGCCCAACCCTCCTACCGTAACCTACTACAAACTGTATCAAACCTTTTACAAACGGCAGCATCAGAGAACTCTTCTCCCTCCAAGACTTTCCTTTGATGATCTGGAATTCTTCATTGACATTTGGGCGGAAGATAAATTAATTTTCTCTGAAGTTGTCCCTGGCCCTGTTCTCCAGACTGGAATCAAGATCCCACCAACTGGAATTTCTGACATGCTTAAGTTTCATCTTGAAGGTCCCGAGTACCAGATGATATTACCTGTTGAGCCAAGGTTCACTGTTCCTTGGAGCCAGACTGTGAGTGTTTCAGTGCTTGTGGGGCGCAAGGATTCCAATAAGGTTGCTTGCATTATTAATAAATCGCTGTTTGATTATATAGATCGATCAGCTTATAGGGCCCTAGCTTTCGATTACCTCGACTTCTCGCCCAACTATCCCTTCATTTCAGGAATCCGGGCATGGATTTCTCTGCTTTTCATGGATGATGGAAATGATGGTGTCATGGATGTTTTCGGCATAGAAATGGATTTTTGTGATGCAGCCAATTCCAAAGAAGAGGTATTGTGGCTGTTAGACATGCTTGATTGGAAATGAAGGGTGAAGACTTGGTAGCCCGGGCACAGAAAAGAAATTGAACTAAAATGTAATAATATGTTCAGCCTTCACTGTTCTTTTCATTGAGGATGCTCTGTGCTGCAGATAATTCAGATCAAATTCCTCGCCGTCCCGACTCAAGTACATTTCTCAGATATTTCACAAGTGTGTACATAAGTTTTAAATTCATTGTAATCAATAAATATGAAAAGTTGTATTTAACTTCTGCATTTTATATGGCTATCTCATCATCCTACCGAAGCTATCAGATTGTGGTGTGATTCTTGTGAATAGCAATAATATTTCTGCACCAACTCATTTTGCCTCAGTTTTTGGGATGAAAGTTGAAACTACAAGTCACTAATACCTAAAATTAAACTGAAGCCAAAGTTGGCAACGTAGCTGGAACACTGGGATTAACAAAACAAAGTCATTTTTCTGCGTTTTAATTGACCCTCATTTTGATGTAGGTAGTATTTGATTGATTGATTCAGTATAGAGTAACTTCCCAAAAGGGAACTCCATTAAGCTTTCTATATATGCTTCATATTTGCATTGATTAACTTTAGACAAAAATTAGTAATTAATTTACTGTTTCTTTTCTGCCATATCAACTGATTACTATTTGGTTAGTAGTATAATATATATATATATTTAAGTGTATTCCAACATAACAAAATCCAATTATAAACGTACCAGCAGGACAAAATCCAATAATAAATGGTACCCTCTCAATCTCATTCCCATTTCCCCTAAATAAGACCCTACCAAAAATGGAAGGAATTGGCTATCATCTTATAAGATCAGATTGATTGATTTTGTTGCATACTTACCTTACTGATCATGATGATCAGATTGGAGACCCAGATTGATGTGCACATAATATAATTTTCCTTTTGACAATCTTAAACTCTTATTTATATAAAGACAAAATCTGACTTTTTTATTGGTTTACACTCTTTTAATGCTGAATTGCTGATTTTGCTTCCATAATGGCCGGTTGATCAATATCATCTTCGTAATCATAGGTCAATTATCACGAGTAAATTGTCTTAAAATTGCATTAATCAAGCAAAGATTCATTGGCCCAAAAAGATAATATATATTCATCATTATATCAAAGTTCTTCCGTTTACACAAAGTATAAAAACAAAGATACAAATTGGTTGGTTTGCTTTAACAAGTCCAAAATGTGAACAAACAAACAAATTAAAAGCAAACCAGCCTAACTTGCATCACAAACATGCACTCAATGGGTGGGCATGCAGTTACTACATATTTATAAAGTTTGGGCTAAAGAAAAATAAATAAAAAAATCCTAGAAATTATTCTTCCCATCAAAATTTTGGCCAAACTGCCAATTAGACGGCGCCACGTTATCAAACTGCAACATTTTCCCATCACTTGTAGTCACCTGGAATGACAAGCTTTGCCCTGTTAACTTGACTCCAGTTTGCCAATTCACTCCCCAATTTCTGCTCATTTGAATCCAACCACTGGAAGAACCCTTGATTTTAACATTCTTAATATCACCAGCACCTCCAACATTGGTGAACAAAACCAAAGTCCAATAAGGGTTTCCTTTGATTTGGAACTGAACCCCACCTTTCTTGGAACACAAGATACGACGATACTTGACAGGAATGATCCCAGCTTTGTATTGTGCTAGCTTTGTGAACATTTTCATGGATAGATCAAAGTGTTTCAGAGGGGGATTGCACCAATTCCCATCGGGTTTCGAGTAATTCGGAGGGCAAAAATTGGTTGCAGTCACTTTGATTGTACCGGCTTTAGGGTAACACCATTGAGGATCATTCACACACTTGATTTCAAAGCAAGCACCACATGTGAGTCCATTGTTGAATAAAGCTGTGCTTAGAGCTGTCGTCTCGAGTCCATACCCTTGCTGGAACAAATCTTCATATCCGCAAGCTCCATCTGCAATAATATAATCATGTAAAAAAAAATGTTATTAGTAATCTGAATCATTAAAATTATAAAAGAAAAAAAAAAGAGCAATTTGCCTATACTTACACATGGTTTCTCCACCAGCCATATCACCATAAAATGTTGCATGGGCATCATACCAATTGGTATCAACATTCTTTTGTTCACCCATAAATGGTGCCCTGATCTTGCCATTGGCTGATGAACCAAAGAAGGCTATAGACAATAGAAATGAAAAGAAAATTTTCAAACTAGCTGCTGCCATTGCTAAGAAAAAAAGATAAATAGAACGAGTATATTAAATTATGTTGATGGTTGATAATAATCAGAAGTCCAAAGGATGGTGTTTAAATACATGTTCTAGCTGAGACATAAAAGGAAAGGGACATAAAAAATTATGAGACTTTAATACACCACCATTTAAGCACAAACGAAGATTTTTTGGGTTAATTGGTAATGAAATGGCTGAGGAAATTATGCAAGAAATTAAATTTTGTTCTATTGTTGATACCACGTATATTTGGTAAAGACAGCAAAATATTGCTTAATTTTTCATTCCATATATATTACTCCATTATATGTCTTCTTGGTGATTACGTGATTAACTGTTTAATTATATATGTGTGTGAAATGAGAAAATAGATGGTACTGTCCCACCATCTCAGCCATGAAACTAACCAATAGATTTGTGTATTATCAAATGAACTCCTAAGATTAAGGCACAATTTTAGCCCAAGATTTAGTCCCATTTTAAAATAAACCATGCATAAATGGTAAGTCCCCTTGAAATATTATTGGGATATTGTTTTAGAAAATTAATGAGTTGTTATAATATTATTTTTAGTTGGTCTCGTAGGTGATGTGGTGGGTCAGTCCCACCAAACAATTTCTCGTGTTAAATGGGATTAGAGCTAAAGCTATTATATTATATATATATATGGGTGCTGATGCATTAGCCAACAATAAAAGAGCGCAACAAATGTCTTTTTCTGTTTTTGATATTATTCCTTATTTGGTTTTTATTTACTTATGGCTGATACCGCGAGAATTTCTCTTTCCAAACTTGTAAACACTCTTAATATTATTTATTCAGGTACCTGTTTCACAAACAATTTCTCATGTTAAATGGGGTTAAAGCTAAAGCTATTAGTATATTATTATATATGGTTGCTGATGCATTAGCCAACAATGGAAGTGCAATAAATGTCATTTTTTATTTTTGATGTTATTCCTTATCCTTATTTTGTTTTTATTTGCTTATGGTTGATACTGCGGGAATTTTTCTTCCCAAACTTGTAAACACTTAATGTTATTTATTCAAGTACCCGTCTAAAAAAAAACTATTATATTGAATATTATATTGAAGTAAATTAAAAAAGTAATCTTGAATAACAAATTTGACAATGATTTACTCACTTTAAAGAAGAAGAAATTAGGATTTTTTATACTTGAAACTTCTAAGAAATAATCCCAAGAGTCGTTAGGGAAATAATCTGCGAAAAAATTATCTTTTAACCTTTCAAGGAAGAAAAGATAGCATTTTATTATATATACTATAGATTAATTTTGTACACTTTGGAAAAGACTCACGACCACTTTCAACTTTAAACTAGAGAAGAGCTAATCGTCCCGTTTTGGTCTTTTCTGATATGGCTGATTACTTTAAAACCCTTCTAAGCTTAATTCTTTTGTTTGAAAATGATTGTCTTTTTTCACCAAAAAAAAAATGATTGTCTTTATGTGTCATTTTAACATTTTGGTTTATTAATGATGTTCCCACCATTTTCCCCTCTTTTTGGTGATTTACATATGGTTAATTACTCAAAAGTATCATGCAGCTCCCTCCATCTATCTACCCTTCATATCCTTTTATGTAATTGCATTAGTTTTGTTAGTGTGTAAACTAATTAATGTTGTTTCATTGTAGAAAAAAATAAATAAATGTTGTTTCGTCCCTATTCAGTGTTTTTCACCTACTCAAAGACTACTACGTTTCTCCCAAAATCAAACATCAAAGGCAACTTGGGGACAGAAGTACAAACGCCACTTTTAATTGAAGAACCATCGCTCCCAAAATATTTCCCAAGGGTTATAATTGGATAGATTTAACAATTGCAACTGTAACAAAAAGACTATATAAACTTTCTTATATAACCTTCGTCCCCCACTCTGTATCCGTCCATGACTATAACAAAAAGATTGTAGTGAAAAATTCTCCACAGCGCTAACACAGAATAAACCTCTTGATGAGGATTAAATCAACATCTGATTCTCATTCTACCGAAAATTATTACTACTAATTTATATAAGTCAAATTAGAGTCAAGAATAGTACTCTAAATTCAAGAGTTTGTTTTCACATTACTCTCTTCTCTGTCAAATTTCAAGTTACCTTCCCTCATTTTTTTTTAAATCAAGTTTACAATAAGAGAAGAAATTAAAAGACTATTCTTAATCATTTTATTATAGTGCTTTTTTTTATTATTACTAGACTTCGCTTCCACGTGAGTTGCACATGATACTTTAAATTATATGAAGATTAAAATCTTAAGCATACTTTGTCCTAAAAAATTATATTATTAGAGATGACAAAATTTCATCCGAGTGTGGGTATTCGACTCGACTGCCTGAAACCGAACCAGATCCAACTCGATTCGACCAAAAAATTCGCTCAATTCAAAACAGAAATTATTTGACCCCAAATCATTAATGAACCGAACTCGATCAACCCGAAATTACCTAAATCGAGATTAGTTATATTTAAATGACCAGAATCCGAAAAGACCTAAACCTGAAAATTAGAGGCTAAACCAGAGGCTCAAACCCAAAATTATTGGAACCATATGACCCAAACCGAAAAACACCGAAACCAAAATGATCTAAATCCAAATGACCCGACATTTGAGCGATCCAAACTCAACCCAACCTAAACCAAAAATTAACCGAACCCGTATAACCCAAAATTTCCTTAACCCGAAACTGAACCCAAATCCAACCCGACCAGCCCATTTATATATACATTGGGTTTTACCATCAAAGTAACAAAAGAAATTATTCCACACAAATAAAAATATTAACAATGTATAAAACAACAAATTTAAACCCACAACAAAGTTGTATTTATCAAGAAAAAAATAATTATAAGTCAAATAAAATAATTACACGTTAGGAAAATAACAAATTTTAATCATAATACATTGAACTATCAGATAGAAAATGTCAATCACAATTACTTTTTAAATTAAAATGGTAAAAATAAAAAAAATTATATAAAATATTGAATTTAATTAAATGAAAATAGAGTTTTTAGTAGAATAAAATTGTATATTAGAAAAAATTTTAATATATCCAAATTTTTTGGTAAAAATAAAGTAATTATAAAGATATTAGATTTAATTAAATGAAAATAGAGTTTTTAGTAGAATAAAATTGTATATTAGAAAAAATTTTTAGTATATCCAAATTTTTTTGGTAAAAATAAAGTAATTATAAAGATATTAGATTTAATTTAATTGAATAAAAATAGAGTTTCTAGTAGAATAAAACTATAATAGTTAAGTAAGGGCATTTAAGACAATACATTTAAAAAATAAGGATACAATAGACAATTCAAAAGTTTCTCAAAACTCGTACTTTTATATATAGTATAGATTATTATAATGCTTGAAACATTTGAAATTAGAATATTATATTTTTATTGCTTTCATGTTGATTAGGATCAGCCTACATATATCACCTATATATCCTTGAATTTTTCTTAATTATAATATTATTTTATATGGATATAAAATTTGAGTTGCACTTTTTACTAGACTTGTTCTGGTTAATTTGGTTCCGTAAAATCTATGTTGAAAAATTGGACCGGACATAGAATCGGTAAAGAGAACGGTTCAATCACCTAAGCCTAGAACGGTTAAGATGGGATATTGAACACTCAATTTTGAACAGTTAAAATGCATCACACATAAGTTAAAAATTTTCAAATGTTGCTTAGCCATACTTTAACTTCTACTTTTAGAGTATTGAATATATGGACTTCAGAGTTAGAGTTGTGAACTCTCCGAGTTTTTGTTTTCTCTCTGTCCATATATAAAAGTCGAATTTGAGATCTTACTCGAGAGACACTAAGAAATCCTTCCAATTAGCTCAGCCCAACAAATATTAGTGAATAAAGACATTATTGGACTAAAATATATTCTCATTTTATTCTAGTTTTAATTTTTGTTTATATATGATAGGGCAACAAAAATTATTACAATGAAGAAATTAGATAGTCTTAAGCCAGACTACTTTGAAGGCATCAACTGCAAGTAACGATTTGAGCTCATGTGCTGAAGTATACAAAATGTGTTAGGTGTAGACCCAATGAAAGATGATTCAAAATGTGTGGCCATTCAGTCAGCATTCATATTGATCTCCCGATAGATGTGTTTGATAGTGCACTTCCATGGACGAGCCATGACCATGAGGTCTCGTATTGCAAAGATTATAAGTCTATTATAAGGACCCATCGTAGAACTCAAACTATTAATCTTGGAAATAGTCACAAGAGAGTAAGACTCTAATAAAACCTCACGTTGTCCATTATTCCAGTCAAGGAGAAGGCCATAGTATATCACCCATAATTCTGCCACCATGATGGTCGAAATACAAAACTGAAGATGAAACCTCCAAGCCAAGCACCATTTTGATATTATATTTGAATACTTATAATATACATTTTGATAATAGATTTAATTTAATCATTAATCAACATGGAGCTTTAGACAATGGTGGATAGTTAATTTTTATAGATGCCATTACCAATCAAGAAATTCGTTCAACATATATGAACATCCCTATTTGTCAAATTTTATCATTAAAAGTCTTCATGTAAATCGCTAAAAGTAAAAATAATCTTTCTGTTTTTTTTTTTAATACAAGAGTCCTTATCCTTGTAGTTCTCGACTTTAATTAGATGTAGAGAGTTGAGTTAAATTAGATATGAAAAAGAGAAAACTCCCTCAATGTTTATTTATCCATATGCAAAATTCCAACTTAAAAACTTAAAGAATATATGAAGCTTGTTCTACAGGCACAATACTTTATATATTCCAAACCATCTAGCCTCTAGGAGAGTCTTTCATGTTGTTCTTTAAGTTTAATTTAATTTTAATTTTAATTTTAATGGCATACAATTTGCGTGCAATGGGCTCTAAAGTACTACAACTTTGTCCCAAAAAATGGAACAACTGTTTTTTGGAAAAAAAAAAAGAATAACTTTTCATCAAATAGAAAATTAATAGGAGTAGTAAATTTTTGCTGGTAAAAATAATAAATTTAACCTTTTTGTTATTTCTCTTATTTTATTTTTTCGTTATATTTGAGAAAAAAAAAATCCTTTCTTCATAGTTCATAGTAGCAATAAAATTAAAAAAGAAAAAAAGAAAAGAAAAGTAAAGCAGGAAAATAGAAGCTTATCTGATAGATAAGCTGAGGAGCTGAAGCGGACACTTGCCGTTGCCGATTTACAGCGAGGCAGCGCCAAGGGTATTTATGTAAAATCAAAACACGCAAAATTTATTTTTTTTAAAAAATCTATTTAACTTCTTATCAAATTCATCTTTCCCTACAATCGCCTCGATTAAGAATTTAAATTCGAAAATAAGACTTCTCTAACAAGCTAGAAAGCGGTTAAAACAGAGTCAACCAAGGGTTTTTTGGTAACTTTGTTAATTTTCATCATTTCATTTTAATTCTCCTATAAATAAATTTCATCGAAAAAAAATCCCCCCAAAATTTCACACTTTTTCCCCGCCATTTGCTTCTCCCTTATACTTATAGTCTTTCTTCAATCTTCTCAATCGTTTTTTTAGACCTCAAAAGACTTCTCAGCTTCTCCGACGAAACCCTAATTCATTCCAAATCGCCCTTAGATTTCTGCATTATTACGGGACTGCCACTCCTCGTTCGACTTTCTTCATGCTATCTCTCTGCAGCAAAGACCTCACTCGCCGATTAATCAATCGATGAGTTATCCAAGCAGCTCCGCCGGGGCTTCCGACCCGGAAATGATGGGCCTGGGCCACCGTGGCATCGGCCTTTCCAACACCATTCACTCCGAGGTCGCGCAGTGCTTGCCGCTACCTTCCTTGCCCGTTTGCTGTGGCGCTTCAACTCCGGACCTCCGACTGTTTGACGACCCGGCTGCTGGAGCTTCCAGGTCTTTGAATCGTCCGGAAATCATTGCACAGGCTAGTCGAATTGCTGATCTGCTTCGCGATACTGACGTTTCGTATCTGTAAGTGTTTTGTTTTTAGCTGTTTTTTTCTTTTTGAATTTCCTTTGAATTCAAAATTTTAGTTTAAAATTTGAGTGTTTAATGAAGGTAGTAAAATTTGAATGAAAAGAGCTAAGAGTTTAAGTCTTTTGATTATATAAGCATTTTAGCTTTTTTTTTCCCCTTTTTTTTTTTCGAATTATTTGAATTATTAGTTAAAGCTCCATTTAGTTGCTATTTTAAGTACATGCTCTCTTCTAGTATTTGCTGTCTCGAAATTTTGTTTAAAAAGTTAAAATTATAGCTAATTGGAGAACGATGGAATAGAATGCAAATCTCATTCTCTCATGATTTGTAGTTTTGATTTTTTTTTTTGGTAGTTTTAATTGGAAATGAACGAACTAGATAGTTTCTATTGAAGTCTATTTTTGGTTTGCTTTTACACCAAAAAGAAAGTAGCAAACTAGCAATTTGGAATGAAGTTATTAATCAAGGATTCAGCAGTCTTAGTTATTAGCAATTTGAATGAAATTATGATTTTTGTTAGAAATAATTAGGGACAATTAGGCTGCTACTTTCAAGATAAGATCTTATTCTCCAAATTTAGGTGTACATCTTATAAGCATTAATTAATACCTGAAGTTGAAATACACTGATCCACAAATATCCTTTTCTGCTAATTTCTAATTCTTGGTTTTGGCACTTTCTTCCAAAATGTCTTTTCATTACCTGGTTTGTTTTTATTATGTTGCTATGGAGTACACTTTTGTTTATATTTGGGTCTGTTGCAGGAATCTTAGAGATGAGGCGAGTTCAGTTACACATGACTATGTGGAGCCCTTGGAACTTCATGCACAAGTTCTCCAATACAACCCTGCGGCCTTTGAGTATGTTACTCCTGGTAAAAAAAGCATTCTCAGTAGCTCTTTTCGGTTTTAATCTTCTTTTTCTGAAGCCCCTGATAAATGAAATTGTGCTACAACAATTGGCCTAGGTGTTAAGAGAAATTTCTTCATAAAGTAGGATGTCACTTGTAAAGAGGTGATTATCAATTATTTTCATATTCCGATTAAATCCTTTGTAAAACTGAACTCAAATACCTGAATAGGAACTGCTGTATTGAATCAGACCCACGTTTACTTTGTTAGGAATCACTGTTGTTAATACTGTTTGATTTTGCACCCAAATTTCTACTCTGAGAAAACTCAACTACAATACCATGGTCCTTTTGCCTTGACACCACTGTGGATGAAATAGTTGGATAGATATATATTGAAATTTTTATAGATTCTTTTAGTTATGGGGGGTTTAAACCTTACAAGAGAAGAAACGGTGCCATTAGCTATGATATGCCATGCAAATTTAGTATTAAAGAGAGATTGAAGAGAAAGTAATGCAGAGAATTTGTGGATGGAATGGGAGGTATGAAAAGTTGATTGTGCCTGGTTACTGGAGTCTCTACATGAAGGAGTCACTTAACCCATACCTCTTGTATGCTTTCTGATTTGCCATCTGTACAAAGTTTTAATCAGCAGACTGTGTACATGTCTAAGGCTTTAAGCTCTAGCCTATTTCTTTTCGTATATGTGTTTTTATTGGTTCACTTTATCACCCTGTTCTCCATTCCTGCTGCTTTAGCTGCCACAGCAAGTTCTAAGAGTGTTTGATCTTGTGAATGGAGAAAATCTTTGTTGGGAGAGCTTTACCCCCATCGTGGGCCAACCCTGCTCGAACAAGTTTAACTTGTAAATATACCAAAAAAAGCCCTTACCATGTTCTCACACAACTATTGATATTTTTATATGACTGCAATTTTGTGCTTTATATTGTTGCTCTGTTTCCTGGATATTTAAATTTAAAATATCTGCCCTTATTGTTCATTGCATTTCTTCAAGTCTCTCAGGTCTTGTCAAGGAGCAAGTCTCTGGTAGTGCGGTCGTTGAAAGGAAGCCACCAGAGTCGAGTGATCACCTTATTAGTCAATTCCGGAGAGAAATTAGCAGCACTCACCATCAGCAGACTGATGTCATTGCTAATGTATGCATGGATTGCATTTTGGCTATTAATGCTTTGGCAATTTTAGGCTATTTAAACATCCTTAATTTTATTTGTATAATTGCAGGAAACACCAAAATCGTCTTCCAGGAAGCCAAAAGTCAAGAAGAAAGCTGCTGACGATGTTGGGTCATCAATTCGTGCTGATCCTACAGAGCTTCAAGGTTGGCTTGTTTCTTTACCCTTTATTCCCATGCTCTCATTCATATTTTTAACATAGATGTTTTTCTTTAGATGCCATCATTGGTAACTTCCGCGATATGCTAGAGGACTTTTGTGGCAAAGCTCAAATTCTTAGCGATGACCGGGATGAAATGGAGTATTTGTCATTGCCTGTTAATGATGTTAGGATGCTTGTAAATGAAATTATGTCTATACGTGCAAAGAGACTTCTACATTTGGTCCCTGTAGATATTCTTGTGAAATTGTTAAGGATTCTAGATCATCAAATACATCGAGCAGAAGGTTTGTCCGTTGATGAATGTGAGCATGTAAGTGATGATTATTTGGTTTAATCATGCATTATTTTGCAACTATCATTTTTATCATTTATATGCTTCAGCTAAGTAGGGTTGGGACAGATGTTAGGTTCAATCTTAAGCAATAATAATTTGCATTTTGATACAAACGGCTTAGCATCATCTTGTTTTGAGATTTTCCAGTGGCTTTTGTTGCTTTTAGGCCAATTAAAAGCATTTATGTTCTCTGATATTCTGTGATTAGTTAATTTTCGTGTTTGTCTTCTTTTTCGAGTATCCCTCTTTCTACTTTGCTGTATGATTCTTATGATTTTATTTTAAGAATGCAAAGAAAAAAAATATATGAACGCAAACAACATAATGGGTTTACTCTTACTAAATAGCAGAATACATATTGGGCTAACTGTTTTACGATGTTTCTATTGATACTGTTAATTGCCAATTTTCTGGTGTATTCCATTTTCCCCTGCTTTTATATTTGTTTCATGAGTTGTGTTTCATCTGCCTTATTGCTGTCTCTCTCTCTCTCTCTCTTATTTTTCTTTTTAAATGTTTCAGCAAGATTCAGATGTATTCTCATTAGTTTTTTGTGCCCTGGAGTCCATTCATGCTTCTTTGGCTGTAATGGCACATAGTGACATGCCAAAGCAGTTATATCATGAAGAGGTACGTGCCTATATGATGATATGCTTATAAGTTTATTACTTCTATCGAAGTTATAATTTTTTTTATAACTCTCTGTTGTTTCATTTCATCTTTAAATTGCTCCAATAATGTTGTACTTTTAAACAAAACTGTTAATATAAATGGAAGTACTTTTATCCATATAAACAGAATTATCCAGTGGAAACACTACATTAAAATGATATGTAAGGTTTGGATTTTAAATAAAACTTGACAGGTTAGGATCCAATCATCCAAATGAACTTTTTTTAAAGGTTTGGACAATGTTGCATTTTGCTTGCCTAATTTTGTTTTATTCTTGTTAACTATGGTTTTATTATTTGCGATGGTATGTATTTCAGTCATCTCTTACATTGCCTGTCTGTTTCTTTTGTCATTCTAACATGGGGTATGGGTTCTCAATGTTCTCAACAGATTATTGAAAGGGCTTTAGAGTTCTCTAGACATCAGATAATGGATGTCATGTCAGCATATGACCCATCATATCGGGCCTTGCACAAACCAACTGTTAATGGAGCAGCTGATGGTAAGTCATCTGATTTATCAAAAAAGCCATGGTTCTTATTTCCGGTGACAATAGTCTCTTTATTTGTGTCCATAATCATAACAGCATGTCAAAAGTTTATTAACTCTTCTTTGTTAATTTGTCATGTTAATAACTTTGTCAAATGTTTGTTGGTATATTATGCTTCTTTTCTGATACTGGACTTTCTTTATGTTACATCATATTTCCCAGATGATGAAGATGAAGATCTTGATCTTGATGCTGAACTAGGCTCTGCTAGCAAGAAACGACGCACTACCAAGACTGTTAAAGCAAAGAAACCAGCCTTGAACAAGTATGCTTATCAATGTTCTGTTCTTATCAATGGCCTATATTGCATAGAAGAAGTTAGGCGTCTTCTTATTTAAATGTTTACCTTTTCTTGATAGGGTCTCTGGGGCCATGAATGCTATACTGCAAAAACTCTGCACTATTCTTGGTTTACTCAAGGACTTGTTGATGATCGAGAAGTTATCTGATAGTTGTATTCTCCAACTGCTGAAGACTAGCTTTACAACATTTGTGGTGGATAACATACAGCTCTTGCAACTCAAAACAATTGGCTTGATAACAGGGGTATAAAACCAATTATATGCAGTTAGAGGATACACATGAATAAATGCATACATTAGATAAGCTGTGGTAATTAGATAGTTTGCATAACTCTGAAGCTTTGTTTGTGCTGATACAGATATTCTATTCGTACACCCAACATAGAACTCATATAATAGATGAATTGGTTCAGCTTCTATGGAAGTTGCCATCTTCAAAGCGAGCATTAAGAGCATATCATCTACCTGATGAAGAACAGAGACAGATTCAGATGGTTACGGCTCTGCTTATTCAGTTTGTTCATGCAAGTGCTAACCTTCCTGAAGCTTTAAAGCAGACAACTGGTGGGACTACCATCTTTGAAGTCTCAGTTGATGCTGGTTATTTAACAAAATGCCATGAATCTGTCCAGGATACATGTTGTCATTTTTGGACCCGTGTCCTTCAACGCCTTGCTTCTGTAAAGACTCAAGATGCCTCTGAGTTGAAAGTGATGATTGAGAATTTAGTCACTGATTTACTGACAACATTGAATCTACCGGAATATCCTGCTGCAGCTATTGCTTTGGAGGTGATGACCGACTGACTATATTTCTGTTATTATCAGTATATAACATGTTTTAAAAATAAAGAATGTTGTCCTCTGCAGGTTCTTTGTGTTTTATTGCTCCAAAATGCTGGTCTGAAATCTAAGGACATCTCTGCACGTGCGATGGCCATTGATCTTCTTGGCACAATAGCAACAAGGTTGAAACATGACGCCCTCCTCTACAGGAAGGACAAGTTCTGGATATCAGATGAATTACTTGATGGGGATGATGGTGATCAAAGTTACCCAAAAGGTGCATGTGCAATTTGTTTGGATGGAAAGGTAGAAAAAGTATTGTACAAGTGTCAAGGTTGTCAAAGATTTTTCCATGCTGATTGTATGGGGGTAAGAGAACAAGAAGTTCCCAATCGTGGTTGGAACTGCCAGTTTTGTGTATGTAAGAAGCAACTTCTTGTATTACGATCATATTGTGAGTCACAGTACAAGGATGATGAGAACAAAAATCGTGGTCGCTCAAAAGGTTCTGAATCTTCTGATGCAATCACACAAGTTGAAATTGTTCAGCAGATGCTTTTGAATTATCTACAAGATTCTGCATCTACTGATGATACCCATCTCTTTGTTCGATGGTAAGCATCTATGAAAGCACTTAATTGTTATGCATATGAAAGTGGAAACTTGAATTAGCTCTTTCTAAATTGTTTTCCCCCCTCAATGCAGGTCTTATCTCTGCTTGTGGTATAAGGATGGCCCCAAGTCCCAACAAAATTTCAAGTACTACCTTGCTAGACTAAGATCAAAGGCAATAGTGCGTGACTCCAGCACTGTTTCTTCGCTGTTATTACGAGATTCAATCAAGAAGATTGCTTTAGCACTGGGGCAAAATAATTCTTTCTCTAGAGGGTTTGATAAGATCCTTTACCTGCTACTGGTTAGTAAGATATTTTGCAAGTCATTGATTTAGGAGTTAAGGCAGGCGTTGTTCTTATTATATGTTTTCCTTCCAGGCTAGCTTAAGGGAAAACTCTCCTGTGATTAGGGCTAAGGCTTTACGAGCAGTAAGTGAAAATTTTTTTGAAAGTTTTTGTTACTTGTATTGGGAACCAGGATATTGATTTCTCTTACATTGGCAGAACAAGTTTTCTCATTTCAACTTGTATGATGATGGCAGGTTAGTATTATTGTAGAAGCTGATCCAGAGGTATTAGGTGACAAACGTGTTCAAGCCGCTGTTGAAGGAAGGTTTTGTGATTCTGCAATATCTGTTAGAGAAGCAGCATTGGAACTTGTTGGCAGACATATTGCTTCTCATCCTGATGTTGGTTTGAAGGTATGTCTACTGAATTTTTGTTTCTCCATATTATGAAGCAGGATATGCCTCACTGACAACAATTGCTTTTTTATTTTGCCCTCCCCCCTCCCTGAAAAACTGTTGGTTATTAGTACTTTGAGAAGGTAGCAGAGAGGATTAAGGACACTGGAGTTAGCGTGCGGAAACGAGCAATTAAAATTATTCGCGATATGTGCAACACAAATCCTAACTTCTCAGGCTTTACTAGTGCTTGCATCGAGATTATTTCTCGTGTTAGTGATGATGAATCAAGCATTCAGGTAATCTGGAATGAATCAAACTATGCATATCATATCAAATACTGACGCAGTGATGCAGATGTCTTGTGGTGTTAAAGAGTCTCTCTCTCCCTCTTTAAATGTTAGACTGAGGCATTTGAAACAATACTGTTCAAGTCTTTTTTTCCTCTCTTTTTCTCATAGTGTTGTTTTTTGTTTCTTAGTGTGTTTTCTCATATGTCTTGTGGTGTTAAAGAGTTTTTTTGTTCTCTCTCTCTCTCTAAATGTTGAGTCTTTTTTTCTTCCCTCTCTTTTTCTCACAGTGTTGTTTTTTGTTTGTTAGTGTGGTTTTTCTTTTCTTTTTTTAATTGTGTGTGTACTACCTTTTCTTATTACTTTTTTTTTCTCCTCAGGATATTGTCTGTAAGACATTCTACGAGTTCTGGTTCGAGGAACCTTCTGGAGTACAGACTCAGTATCCTGGTGATGGTAGTTCTGTTCCATTGGATGTGGCTAAGAAGACTGAGCAGATTGTTGAAGTCCTAAGGCGGTTGCCCAATCATCAGTTTCTTATAACTGTCATTAAGCGTAACTTGGTCCTTGATTTTTTCCCTCAATCAGCAAAAGCTGCTGGAATCAACCCTGTCTCACTTGCAGCAGTACGTAGGCGATGTGAGCTGATGTGCAAGTGTTTACTCGAAAGAATTTTGCAAGTGGAAGAAATGAGTAATGCAGAAGCAGAGGTTCCTACACTTCCCTATGTATTGGCCTTGCATGCATTTTGTGTGGTGGACCCATCACTGTGCATGCCGGCTTCTGATCCTTCCCAATTTGTGATCACACTACAGCCTTATCTTAAGAGTCAGGTTAATTACGCTTCATATACTGAGTTTTGTCTTGTATGTTACTCAGATATAATCAGATATCTTTTTTTTTTTGGCAAGATATAATCAGATATCGTTCATTTTTTTTGGCTGAATCAGATATCTTTCGTTGAAGTGATTATTTTCAGTGTGTTTTTAGTCTGCTATATTTATTTGAATGTACATACCTGCTTTATTTTTGTCCTTCTTTGATTACTTTAATTTAACTGTCACTGGATGGAGATAATGCCTGATTTGCTCTTACTTGTTTTCAGGTTGATAACAGAGTTGTTGCACAGTTACTTGAGAGTATAATTTTTATAATCGATTCTGTTGTCCCTATGATGCGAAAGCTGCCTCCTAGTGTTATCGAAGAGCTAAAACAGGACTTGAAGCACATGATTGTCCGGCATTCCTTTTTGACTGTTGTCCATGCTTGCATCAAGTATCTTCAGTTTCTCTCTGTCTTTAGCTTTTCTGTAATTTTATTTGCTTATTGAAGTTTCAGTTTTTTTAATTCCTGCTTCTGCCAAACAGGCCTGAACTCATTCTTTGTTTGAGTTATTGTCTTCTTGGATGGTTACTGTTATATTATTTTTCGTACATAATTATTTTGTTATCCTATGATGATAGCTACGATTGTATTTTTATTTTTTTTGTTGCGTTTAAATCCTTTTTTATTCTTATTCTCTAGAACTTTCTAGAGCATTTTATGAATTTTAATAAAGTCGTGGCATTTGAATAGATTAATGGTTTATGCATTTCATGTTGGTCTATATCACAAGCTATTCTGCCTAGATGCATGTATTGTATTTGAAATGACATTTCAACTAGTGTCCAATCCAAGTCGGTCATCTTGCATGTTGCTTTTTTCGAACAATTTTAGATGTTTAACTATATTCTTTATATTCAATTGTTGCTCTGTGCTCCCTCTCCACTTGCCATTTTTTATTAGGCACAATTATTTTCTTGATTATCTTTTTAAAGATCATGCTTGACCAATAATTCAGTTATAGTTAACTGACACCGCTTGGCGATCAACTCTTCTTTTTAGGAGAATGATTATTAGTGTTTGTCTTTATTGATGTGACTAGCATGCCTGTTTTCCATCTAACAACCTTCCCTGCAAATTGTTATTTTGAAGGTTTTCTATTTCTGCTTTCAATTCCCTTACTTTCTTATTCACTTATTGTAGGTGTCTTTGTTCTGTGAGTAAAAAGGCAGAGACTGGAGGTACTGTTGTTGAGTATCTCATTCAGTTATTCTTCAAACTATTGGATTCCCAGGCAACTGATAACAAGCAGGTTTGTTGCTATAAATTTGTACTAAATAGATTTTTGTCTTGTGTAATGCATTTTGCATGCATGTTCAGTTGTTATTTCTACCGGCGTCGTTTGGCTAAGAAGGTGCATATGGTGCAACATTAGCTATTTAATGATAATTTCTGATTTGAAATTCTGGATGAAAGTCATCTATCAGAGTACGGTAATGCAAAACCAAATGAAGGGGTGGTGTTGAAAATTTCAAACGTTGTATTCTTTTCTGTTCATCCTTTAGTCTATTGATTGCAAACCTTGTTTTCTCAAAAATTGCATCGGAAAGAATCTGTATTTCTAGTACTGGTGAAAACTTAAGTTTGCACCTTTATCATTATTATTATTTTCTTGAGTTTAATTTCTCAGTGGCCTTGAAGTAAATAAACATGCACGTAAATAAACTAGTAATATGAAGATTTGTGAATTATTAGATTCGGTGAATTTTGCAGTAGTCTTTCCTATGAAGAATGTTAAATGTGAATCATAATGCTTAAATTCTGACTTTCATTTTTGGTTTTTGCAGCAAGTGGGGCGTTCTCTCTTCTGTCTTGGATTGCTTATCCGCTATGGAAATTCTTTGTTTAGTGGTTCCACTAGCAAAAATATTGATGTTGCTAGCAGTATTAGTTTGTTTAAAAAATATCTTCGAATGGACGATTTTAGTATAAAGGTTAGATCTTTGCAGGTAAGTCTCATTCTACTAAGTTATTTTGGAGTTGGCTTCAGTTTTCCTGTTAGTGTATCTTAATAGTGCAATTATAACATATTCTTTTGTTTTTATTGTTTTATAAAGGCATTAGGCTTTGCTCTAATTGCTAGACCTGAATATATGTTGGAACACGACATCGGAAAGATATTAGAGGCAGCTTTGGCACCAAGTTCTAATGTTCGTCTTAAGGTAAATATGTCCAACATCACTTAATTTCTCTATCTACAAGACACACACTAAACAAATCTGTCAACCAGATGCAGGCGCTGCAAAATTTATTGGAATATCTTCTTGATGCGGAAAGTCAAATGGCAACAGATAAAGCCAGTAATGATGCAGGTCATCATCCTATAGAAGGTGTTTCTGTAGCTGCAGGTGCTGGAGATACTAACATTTGTGGAGGTATAGTCCAGCTGTACTGGGATAATATTCTGGGGAGATGCTTAGACTTTAATGAAGAGGTTCGCCAATCTGCTCTTAAGGTGAGAAATTGTTTACCTTGTCTGTGGTTTTTGAGATAACGCAGTTTTATTCCTCTGGACTGAACCTGAACCCCCCATATCAGAAGAATGAATAATTTGAAAGTTACACTAAGGAGCAGTTTGTTTTAAGCGAGAATTTGTAAATGTACTTATGATCATTTTGCAGCAGGTGGAGTTAAATTACCATTCCAATAGAAAATTTGACTTTGAAAAGGAGAAAGAAAATTTAGATTATTGCCTTGAAGATATACATCTTCAGATTCTGTTATCAGATGGCTTAAATGACAGGCTAGTTATTTATTTTTTATCATTGCCTATTTGAATGATAATTTTCTTATATGTTGTTGATGCAGATAGTGGAAATTGTGCTTCGTCAAGGTCTTGTTCATCCTATTACTTGCGTCCCACACCTTATAGCACTTGAAACGGATCCTCTGGAGGTCAACCAAAAGTTGGCTCATCATTTGCTGATGAATATGAATGAGAAGTACTGTCCTTGTGCTGTTAAAATTTTGTATGTCCTTTCAATTTGATGATCACATCTAATAAAAGCTTTCTTTTTGCAGATATCCTGCCTTTTTTGAAAGCCGTTTAGGGGATGGCCTTCAAATGTCATTTATCTTCATGCGTGCAATTAGTGGCAATGCCCGTGAAAATCTAAATGAAAAATCCCAATCCAAGTTTCCTGGAAATATGAAAGGGAAATCTGATGCTGGGTCTTTAACGCAAGCAAGGCTGGGAGTTTCCAGAATTTACAAGCTCATTCGTGGAAATCGGAATGCAAGGAACAAATTTATGTCCTCAATTGTGCGCAAATTTGATAATCCTAGCTGGAATGATTCAGTTATACCTTTCTTAATGTGAGTTACTTCCAAATCTAAAATTCTCTACCTCACTTAAGTAATTATACTAAGTTCTGTTCCTTTCCACAGGTATTGTACAGAAACTCTTGCTTTGCTGCCGTTTTCATCTCCTGATGAACCCCTTTATCTGATCTATGCTATAAATCGAGTTATTCAAGTTAGGGCTGGGGCACTTGAGGCAAATATGAAAGCCTTGACTTCAAATATGCTACAAGCAGATGCTCAGAAACCAACTTATGAGAATGGTATAGCCCAAATGGATCCCAGTCTAGCTGGCTCCAATTATATGGCTACGGTGGATTTGAATGGGACAATTCAGGAGGAACCTTTGGTTCAGCACGCTTTCTATTCCATGACATCCATTGATTTGAATGGTACAGTCCAACAAAAGCCCACCCATCAATCTTTTTCGCATTACACCCCTGCAATGGAGACAACAATGCATAAGATGAATCCTCCTGAAAATCGTGCTCTCTCCGAAGAGGATGTGCAAAAAGTCCAGGTATGTTAGAATTCTGCAAACCCTACTATTCTATATGCATTTTGTATTTAATATCAGTAAGCTTTGCTTGAGGAATTAAAGAGCAATTTTCTTCAATTGTTTCCAACACACAAGGTTGCCTTGTATTTTGATTTATTCTGTCGGATGTGCACTAGTTAGCAATAAAGCTTTACTATTACTTCTGACATCTTCCTTTTGGTGCTATTCCAGGCCGACTGTCTAGGTGCTATTGCTCTACAGCTACTTCTGAAGCTGAAAAGATGCCTAAAAATTGTTTATAGCCTGGATGATCAAAGATGCCAGGTTAAATTTTTTGCTTATGCCATGATTTTTTGCATTACGAGACATTTTCCCCTGCTACATGCAAATATGAAACTGATTTTACTTGTGACTCTTTGTATAACTAGGCATTTTCTCCAACTGAACCTTTAAAACATGGGGACGTTCTCTCGAGACAGAACATCCCCTTCGAAATCGGTGAAGTTCATTCAAAACTGCCTTCGACTTATCAAGAACTGGTGCAGCGATATCAGGTAAATTTTGTCATCTCCATATTGTTCCTTGAATGAAAGATGAAACAACTTAAAGTTCAGTTTCATTGTTCTTACTTGCTCTTATTTTGTACAGGAATATAAAAATGCTTTGAGGGAAGATACTATTGATTACGCGATTTACACAGCAAACATAAAAAGGAAGCGCCCGAATCCCAGGAGAGGTGGGAGAGCAGGTCGTGCAACTGCTGTGGATGAAGATGATGATTATGATGATGAAGAGTGGACAGGTAGTGCTCGGAGGCTAAGTAACAGTGGAAGGAAAAGTTATGGTGGCAGAAGCGGTAGGCAGCGATGGTAGTTTTGTAAATACAATGACAGGTAGGCTAACATATGTACATTACGATTACATTGAAGGGAAAACAAAAATAGAAGTTACTCAGTTAGGGTTAGGTTAAGAGCGAAAAGGATAGGGAGATTCGGAAACAGATGAAAGCAAACATTGCTTGTTTCTAGGTGTTTCCATTTTGTAATTTTTGTTTTGGCTTTTACAGTCAAAATCAAAATGTGCATTCTTTCTTTTATTATTGAAAGTTAACCAGAGTTCACATTTTAGATTGGATTGGATGCTACCCTTACCATGGCTACAATGATTTGTAACTTTTTGTGGGGTAGAAAGAAACTCTTTAATTAGTTTTACAGAAAAGTAATGAAATTATTACCTTTTAAATTTCCAACGTCCCAAAATTGATTCTTTTATCCCGGAGCCTAATATAGCCATTTGCAAATTAACTCTTCAGGTGCCAACATCAAGTTCCCACGCCCGCCAAGTCCTAGTTGGATAATAAGTAATATGTAAGCTGACTTGTTTAGTATAATTACCAGTACGTATTTAACGGAATTAATACGTCATTACAAGTATTTTTTTTCTTTAAAAAAAATAAAAAAAAACAGCTACGCGTGCGTAAATATAACGCTTGCCTCCGCCCCGCTTAAATCTTATAAATAGAATCAAAACGGTAAAAAGGAGTCAAAACGCGAACCCACCTTTTCTTCTTCTTCTTCTTCTTCTTCTTCTTCTTCGTTTGATCTTTTATGCCCTAAATTTCGTCTTGTTTCTCCTCTGCAACTGCAACCCACCCTATTACCAGATCTTCGATCAAATCTTCGTCTTCGACCAAAACGCGATTTGATCTTTTATGCCCTAAATTTCGTCTTGTTTCTCCTCTACAACCCCACCCTATTACCAGATCTTGATCAAATCTCTGGCTTCGACCCAAAAAAAAAAGGGAAAGATGGTGGTGATTAGTGTAAACCCCAAGGAATATGCGCAGCAAACACTCTCTGAAATAATTGCAAAGCTAACGATGAACAAAGAAGGAAAAGAGTGCAACGTCAACGCAGCAGTAGCTCCAGGAATTTTTGAGATTGAGAGCGAAAGGTTTAGGACTCCAACTGGTAGGGAGAACCGGATTCCTGAACCCTTGACGTGCCCTCCTGCCCCAAGGAGAGGCCTTAAGGTCGCTTCTTCTCTCTCTACCGAGACTCTTTCTGACATATTTGCAAAGCTAAGAATCGATGTGAAGGAACAAGGAAAAGAGTGGAACGTCGTCAGCGATTCAGGATTTTCTGAGACTGAGAAAGAAGAAAATTTTAGGACTCCAACTGGAAGGGAGTACAAGATTCCTGAACCCTTGACGTGCCCTCCTGCCCCAAGGAGGCCTTAAGGTCTCTTCTTCTCTCTCTGACATATTTGCAAGCCTTTGAATGAGGAAATTTCCCAAGCCTTTGAAGAGATGTTTCAAGCCTTTTGAGGAGAGACAACTGAAGAAGACCCAGAGTCCCTCACTCCTCACTCCTTACTAAATTGTTCTGTTTTTGTAAAGGACATGTTTTATGAATGTAATTTTCTGTTACCAATCTTTGATTATTTTGGGTTAGGGTTTAGAGATTGTAACCATTTTAACTTCCTTAAAGCAGTCAACAAAATTACTGACCAGATTGTTTGTAATTACAAAGTCAATGTAAGAATTACATTGTAATCTTAATTAAAGAGTGATCTTACTTGCAACTGTGTCCTGAATTTTTCCTAATTTTTTCTTTGCGGTTTTGAAACAATTTGTGCGGTTTTGAAAGTATTTGTGAGTAATTTTCAAATTTTACCTTGATTATTTGAAACTCGAGGGGGTTGATGGATGGATCGGAGACAATCATGATTTGGGTCTCAATGTACCTAAAAATGATGATTAATGAACAAATTTCTGAAAAGCCGTTGTTGCTTGCTGCTTGCAGCCTCTCTATCTTCTTCATTGATAAAAAAAATGAGGCAATATTTATATTGACTAATGCATTGGATGGTCACAATTTTCTTCTTTTCATTGCTTCCCCTTCCCCAGTTTGAGGTCCAACACGGTCAATGCATCTAGATGCAGTTTAGTTCCATATAAGTCAATGCAACTCGCAACTCAATTTCAAATTAGTCAAGAGTCAATGGAAATTCAATACCGGATTGTTGTCCCCAAGGGGACACTAAGAGCTTGGGATTTCCTCCGTCCGGGTTTGAATCCTGGGAGGGGCCGGATTGTTGTCCCCAAGGGGACACTAAGAGCTTGGGATTTCCTCCGTCCGGGTTTGAATCCTGGGAGGGGCGTGGTGGGATTATGGGAAAGGAGATGACCACCTCCTATTGTGTAGTTCATTTCATTATCATGTTCTCGTGAACAAAAAAAGAATACCGGATTGTTCGCACCCCAAAAAAGAAGAGAAAAACCCTTAACACCGTCTCACTATACTACATGGTTCACATTTCATCATTTAAACTATTACCAAGGGAGTAAACTTATAGTGCTAAACTATGCAATAATTTTGTTGTCAAAAAAAAAAAAAACTAAGCAACAATTTATTTAATAAAAGGCAATGAATAATGTTGACAGAAGACAAAAATGGGAATAACTTATAGTAGTATATTTGCTAAACTAAGGCACAATACAAACTGTCGAAATTTCCTAACAAAAGTCTTATGACTTGTTCTAAATAGCAAAACAACAAAACAGTATAATTCTCAGAAGCACAAGAGTAACATTATTGGTTTAAAAATTACAGAGTAATTTGGATATGATTAAATGTAGAGCCCAATAAAGATTAAACCAAAAACATTGTTTTCCACAAAAGCTTCAAACAGGTCCTTTGCCAAGCATTCAAGGCACAATGACAACCAGAGGCTGCAGACAGAAAGACGGGATTCAGATTCAGACAAATATTGTACAAAGTTCTCGAATAAGAAAGGGAGATAGAGAGGTAAATTACCGTGTCTACACTAACTGGTTTGCCGTCCTCCACTAGTATCTCAGTTATGGTTCCAGATCGGTCAGCCTGGGAAACCAAAAGTTTAGAATGAAAAGGGAGCACAAAGAAATTAGAGAAGTCAAGAGCTTAGTGAATTAAGTAAGAAGCACTAGTTCTAACAATAACAAGTAAAGTTATTGGCAATATTTAAGTTCATAAAATTGGTATATAAGTATATATAGGAAAACAGGAATGATATGCATGGTTCTATTTAGAATTATCATGCTAATAGCTGACTAAATGTCTGAATTTTCATAGGGAGCCACTACATTAACTTATTAGAAACAAGAGAAGAACATACTTCAATTTCATTCATCAGTTTCATGGCCTCGATGATGCAGATAACTTGACCTTTCTGTACTTTATCTCCCACCTAAAAGAACATTTGAAGAATGTTAGAATCTTTGTTCAAATGAATATTTCATTCAACAGTAAATTCAGAGTAATTAGCTTTAGAACCCTAAACCCTTAACAGAATACCACAAGCACTTACCTTCATGAATGGTGGTTCACCTGGTGCAGGGCTCCTGTAGAAGGTTCCAGCCATTGGGCACTTGAAGGGAGGATGAGATGAACCGCTTGCTTTAGCAGGGGGAGGTGACGAAGGAGATGGGGCTGGAAGGGCTAGGGGTGCAGGAGCAGGAGCAGGAGCTGCTGCTGGGGCTGCCGGAGGTGGAGTTTGAAACATTGCCGGAGGTGCCATATATTGTGGCATGACGATGGGAGATGCCGGTTGTGGTGGCTGCAAGGCTTCCTTCTTTCTTATTACAAGTTCACAATCTGACTGCTTTAGTTGCAGCTCCGTGATATCTCTTGAATCAACAAGCCTGCTCAACAAGGTTAACATCAGAATTAATTATCAAATAGACGCTTCTTGTGAAATGCAACTGTACTCAAACATGAAGTGCTTCAACTTACTTAACAAGATCTGATACTTGTTCCATAAATGCTGATATTGCTGCTACATCAGGAATATTTTTCTCTTCAGATTTATCATTTTCCTTGGGCAGCTCAACTTTAGGCTTTGTGTCAACAACTGCAACAGAATTTGAGGATTTCTCTGCAGTAACCTTAAAATTTCAAAATTGTTTTAGTAAACATTGATAGTATCTTATCTAAATATGAGAATTTCAACTTCAAAAGTGAAAAACATACATCATTAATATGGGCATGCCCCTTGAAAATGGTAGCTTGCCTCCCATTAGGCCACTGCAAAGCACAACCAGAAAAATTAAGCACTGTGCCCAAAATAATCTCACTGCATATTGGCAAAAGGTTAGTTGCAATCAAATCATACATGGAAGACACCGCTTATGCCTACATGCTTTTTCTATTGGGGAAATTCGATTGGAAAGAAGATTACCATGAATATAAAGTGTCAAGATTTCTGTTCTAATATAAGCACTAACATACTAACTCATCAAATAAAGACTAAACAATAACCTGTCAACCTTTTCACATAGTGATAATTCGATAAGATAAGTTGAATATATAGGTAAGACAAAAATGCAGAAATCAATGAATTAGTCATATAAATAAGCTTCTACAGTGAAAGAAAGCATTTAGCCATTTGAGTTACAGATTTTTCTTTCTTAATTTTTTCAATTGAAAATCCTGTCTAAAGTGTTATTTACTCAAACACTATTCACAAGTCCAGTGAAAAAATGTTAACAACGCACACCAAAAGGGGGGAAAAGACTTCAGTTCACAGAATTGAAAGACTAAATAATCACATCGACATTAACGTCCTAACTACTAATTAACAAACTATGTCATACTAAACCTCAAAAATCAGATCTCTAATCACAATCATTAACCTCATAATCAAAAACCCATCGACCCCATTTTCACACTTCTCAAACAAACCCAAAAGATTTCAACTTTAAGCAATTTAAGAAAACAGAAAGAAAGAAGCATGAACCAGACCTGACATCCAGAAAATGCAGGTACCCGAACGGAAGATCCAAATGACAAGGAAGATTTGGAGCTAGACTTGGAACTCTGAGGAAGAGCCAAAGAGATCTTTTGAGCTTGGGTTTGCTGCTGCTTTGGTTTCAAGAATGAAGAGATCTTGGGGCATGGAACTGAGATTGAAGAAGCCATTTTACTGATTTTCCCTGTGTTTTATAGCAAACCCAGAGATGGTTTTAGCTTTGTATATATAGCAGAAGAAGAAAAATGGGGGAACGATGAGATTTAAGAAATGGGAGAGAAGTTTGAGGAAAACAAAAGAAGAAACAAAACCCAAAAAAGACAAGCGAGAAAGGAAAAAGTTTGCAACTTTTAAAGCGATTGGAAATTTTTATGAGCTGCAAAGAGGAGAGGAAATTAGAAAGTTCAAGGTTTTTATTATAATAATTTATTTATTTATTGTAATTATATTTCGATAATTACGAAGAAGAGAAGTGAGGAAAGGGATCAATGTCGTGGTTTGAACTAACCTCAACTACATGCAAACTCACGAACTTAACTCCACACGCCGCCTGTCTTCTCTTTTTTTTTTCTTTTTTCTTTTTTTCTTTTAAACCCTCCAATTTATGAGAAACAAGAATTATTTGAAAAATTAGAATTAATAATATTTTTTTCTTAATTTGAAACATTGTTGAATACTGTAGAGTTTATAGGTTTTTGAGTGATTTGTATTTTTTGGGGGGGTAATTTGCAGCTTTTTTAAATTTATAATACCATAAATGTTTCTATTTTATTTTAAATGTTCACTCCATATATTAATTACTTTCACTTTTGAGTTTTGATGGTTTTGCTAATAATATTTTGCATCTATTTATGGATTAGTAAAATTAATCAGCAAAAAAGAGATTAGTCTCTAGTCTATAAGATTAAGATTACTAGATTAGGGATGCCCTTAGTTAAATTTAAAAACAAAAAATACAACATTGATATATTCGTGGGTTATTAAAATAAAAGTTCCCATTTCCATTTTTCTTTTAATTTTTCCTTCAATGTGAGCAAACTAAAAATAAAAATATAATAGTACTAATCAACAGTTGGTTGGTTTTAGTTATAATCGACCCAATGTTTGTTATGACAAAAGAAAAAAGACTAATATATTTAGAAGCTAATTGCACTTATTCATTAATCATGAATTATATTCTCTTTCCTCTCAATTTTCTTGGAGGTAGACCATATTTTTATTATTATTTTAGTTAGTACTTAAAAGGAAATCAGTAGCTAACTGCAAGAAAGTGAACATTTGGGAAATTTGCTACTCATTTTGATTACTTCAGAGTTTTATCATACGCAATTATGCATTTATCATTGTTAATATTAACATTTTAGGTATTTCTGAATAAAGGTAACATAGTAATTACTAAAGTTAGTGGTTGTTGAACAATTAATATTATCATTCTGAATGAAAGTGACTCCCTTGCTTAGAGTAAGAGAGAAATGGGGCAAATCAAGGCAGTTGAGCTGCCAACAGTGACACCAAATAATTTCAGCTCAAACATAAATGGCATTTAGAGATAAAGATCCAAAAATACGAATGCGAAAGCAAAAGTGCAAACTCAATTATATCAACAATATCATATGGGCATCGAATCCATTTTTCCCTTTGTTTTAGCAAAAGAATTTCTCGTAATTCTCTCTCAGCAGAAACACTGAAGATAGCATGCTTATTACAGAATAACAATAAAGTTACAGAAGCAAGAACCTACAAAATGAATAAAAATGCCACCCTTAGGTGTTTCCACAAACTTTGGTTGTGTAAAAAGTGCCAAAATGTTCGGTGATAGCCCAAGAAGGAGATGATCATCCATAAATAAAAGGAAAATAATCTAGTATCTGTTCCAGTAGGTCCTGCGTCTGAACCAGTTGTAGTCGGGCAAGCCCTGGACGGGCCCCATTGCAGCAATGGCGATATCCTGAAAAACCAAATATAAACAGCAGCATTAAAACATAATGTAATTCCAGTGTCTCGTCCCACAAAAATTACTTTGATCCTTATTTCAGTCAAAGCAGTAGGATGACTAGTAAGTCTTAGGTTAGGTTTACAGTCCCTACCTTATCTGTGATAAATCGGCTTGCAACCCTTTTAACGGTGCTAGGGTCAACAGCATCAATCCTAGCAAATAATTCAGCAAATGGGATTCTCCTACCATATGTAAGTAGCTGCAAAGATAGGGAGATACCAATTAAACATTGAATTAGTAATAAAGCATAGCAAACATTGTGCTCAAACACCACTGGAATTAAAAAGCATTCCAATGCAGGAACAGAATTCGTACCTGGCGGCCAATATCTTCAGCTACAGGACTAGATCCATCCATGTGAAGCATCAAGGATGACTTCAACTGCAACCAAAACAAACAAAAAAAGAAATTGCAATTAAATACATGGCAAGATAAATTTACAAGTTATTTAAGAAGACACAATGACATTCACTATTTTCTATGGCATCGGCATTGATCCATCATACACAGATCTTGGTAACTGTATATGTTAAGCACGAGAATACGTTAAGGAATGAAAGGAGGTGAAAAGTACATAGCAGCATGGAAAGATATCAGCCTATAAAGAATCGTGGTGATATTTGATGAAGAAATTATTTATGTTGAAGGGATGTACTTCTCTAGGATTTTACCATAATATAAATAATATGAAGTCCAAAAATCTGCTCTCAGTGGTGCGTTAAATTAAATTCAAATAAAGTTGTGTAATGCAATCACTCATTTGCAATACACTGCTAGAGGAACAACACCAAAAGTCAAAATTCCAAAACTAGTATCTATCAAATGTGAAGAAAATATAGCAGCATTTATAGCTACCTGATTACGGGCACGGACGACATCATCTTCTGAAACACGATAAGCTAGCTTGGCTGTCTCATACATGATAGCATATGCCAAATCATCCAAGCAATCAGGCTGAAAACAGAACATAAAGCTTAACATCCCATCAAAATATAGAAGGTAGAAACAGCCTACAGGCAAAGCATTCATACACATCCAAAAAGAAATTAGTTAAACCAATGTAAGAGCAAGAAGGGAGAGCCAACCAGATAAGATGTAACGGCATCTATACTGATATCAAAGAATACGGCAATTTTTATAATCTAGATCTTTTGTTGTAACTAAAAGGAATCGATTTTTTTCTTTTCTTTTTTCATTATTATATGGTATCAGTTTTTCATTGGATTATAACAAAAATTTGCAGAAAGGGCCAGCAACCTCACCTTGGCAACAGCATAAACACCGAAAAGACCAGTATCTTTATAGTTGGTGTTGAAAGCCATCATACTTTCAGCAATTTCATTGATGGAAACTCTTTGTGCCAGGTCAGAGCTGTTTAAAGGATTTTCACTAATCAATACAAAGTTGCGACAGAGAGTTTTGTTCTGAGAATGACAAAGTAGAGTTCAGTTTTAGATGTTATTCAACAAAATGCTCACCCCATGTGCTTTCCACCCCCAGCATTTTTGCTCCATGACCCCAACATTGCCTGCATGACCATTAGCGCAATGGAATCTGGATCTGTCCAAGATGCTCCCTCAAAAGCAACTGCAAATTGCGCTAGAGGAGCATCATCATCGATCATTCTAACCTGGATTTTTTTTCCAAAATAAAAAAATAAAAATCAGAGGGCATAACAAATTAAAATTGAAAATTACTAAATAAAAACAGTTTAAAATATATTAAGTCAAGCCCCCACCTCAGAACCAGTAAAATAGGTAGGGCTTTTTGCAACTAACTGAGAAGCAGTCGTTGGATCAGCTGATAACTTGGTAAACAACTTCTTTATTTCCTCAACAACTTCCTCATGCTTAACAGCTCCAGAAGCAGCAATGACCTGAAAAAGTTACCAAATAACACAGATTTATAAGAGCCTATGGACAACAACTCTAGCAGAAAGTACCTTAGATGATATGCCAGGAGATCAATGATGTAACACAATATTCATCAGTATGAAGGCCTGGCCATATCATATTAGATGAAGATACACAAGAAAAGCCTGGTTATTATTTGCATACCATTCTAGGAGCAGTGTAGTGTGTCTTAATATAGTCCTGGAGATTCTCATGGGAAATTGACTTAATATTAGCAGCAGGTCCAAGAATAGGTCTACCAAGAGGAGTGTATTGGAAAGCAGTTGCATGCAAATGGTCGAAAATAACTTCCTCTTTCTGACCTTCAACCTACAAAATTCCACAAGCAATAGCCATTTTAAGAAGTGATCAACATAAAGCAAAGAACAAGTGCACTTTTCAAAACAAATTGAACTTTCTTTGATAAAGAAAAAAGTAATAAACATCCCCATAATGCTTGACAACTATGCCCACCAAATAAAAACAACAAGGAGGATAAACATCCCCATAATACTTCACATTTGTAATAAACAGCAATTTTCTTACAACAAAAGAACCAATGCAAATTTGTTTCTAAGCCCACAAATTCCTTTATCACACATGTAGCTAAAAAACCCCATTTTCACAGCCAATATTTCCAAACAAAGCAAAATGCTTAAATTAAAAAGCTTAGGACTACCTTAACCTGTTTAAAACAGAAGTAAATTACATGCAGGAAGTAAATAACACTTAACTAAAACAAGTCTCGAGCCGTTCATAAATGAAATTAATCAAAAACTTTATACCTCCTCAATTTCACCTAAAATCACATCTGTCCAAATTAACCTATATGCCCATTAAAAGCACCAACAGCTCAATTAACCAATTACAAAAACAACACCAATCAATCAATCAAAGACACATCAGCCAAAACCAATTACAAATACAAACCCCAAAAAGTCACCGTTTTGATCACCTCTCCCCCAAAATCACATACTTTACCAAATTAATCCTATGCCCCTCAAATATTACCTCTTTCGTCCATAAGATCATATGTAATTCCAAAAGATGGCATTTTTAAATCCAACCCCATTAATCTAATCATTCATTTCCCTCCGTTTCCTACATATCACGCAAAAACAGAAACTATACTATTCTAATTCCCTCTAATATTCCCTTAAAAATACCAAAATAAAATGGTCTTTATTTATTAAAAAAATACATATAATCCAAAACCCTGAAAAATGATCCAGACTTTTAATTACCTCCTCCATTTCCCTTAAAATCACCTCCCTTTCCCTATTAATCCTATGATCCTCGAATGTTGAATTCTGCAAAATATCAGCCAATATATCCAATGCTTTGAACACATCCTTATCCATAACTTTGGTGTAATAAGTCGTTTGCTCCCTCGAAGTATAAGCATTCAAATGGCCTCCCATATTCTCAATCTCTTCCTCTAATTCCCTTGCAGACCTCCTGAACGTCCCTTTGAATATCATATGCTCCAGAAAATGCGCTGTCCCGTTCGTCTCTTCGGTCTCAAATCTCGAGCCGGCATCGATCCAGACCCCAACAGTGGCCGTGTGGGAAGCTAGATTAGACTCAGTGGCGACGCGGAGGCCATTGGGCAAAGTAGTAATTTTGGTTTCGGGGGCAGATAGAATATGGGTGTGGGAGGCTACTGTAGGGTGAGGCGACCCATATTTGAGGAAACGGGGATCTGGGTTTTCGAGTTTCTGGAGCTTTGATTTAACTTCGAGGGCTAACCTGTCGTAGGGCATGACGGTTGGTGCAGGAGGTGAACGCTTTGGAGCATCGGAAGTGGTGGCGGCGGCGAGCGGGGCGGCGGAAGATGATGATCGGAAGAAGTCGAAACGAGATGATGGCTTGTGGGACCGCCGAGCTAGAGATAGAAGATACTTGATCGCCATTTCCGATAACTTATCTCTCCCTCTCTCTTTTCTTTGGTTTCCTTGACTATGGAATTTTCTAGGGTTTGTGGAGAAGAAATTGGGGATTTGGAGAGTAGAAGAGTGGAGAGGTAGCTGCTAGTTGTTTTATCGAGGGAAGTCTTAAAGTGCTTAGCGTAATTGACCCCAAACGATGTCGTTTAAGGATAAAAGAGAATATTAAGGAGATGGCAGAGTTGTAATTTGGGGCTCAAGTTGTTAACAAATCTTAGGATTAGCTCATTGGGACACTTGGTTTTATGTTGGGCTTTTCTTTTGACTTGGCACTTGGGAAGCTTTACTTGGATTTGTTTCTTAAATTAAAATCTTCCATATATAAAGTTGTTAATAAAGTTCATTCTAATTTTTTTTTTTTGAGGGAAGTTCATTCTAAATTTAGTTTTAGATGATTTAGTATTCGTATCAAATATGATACCTTTCACCAAAAAAATATGATATATACCGTTTCCAATATGATGAGATATATTCATAGATTAAGGTCAATTTGATTGTAATGTCTAAATTTGTGACTTATAAATCTTTAGTTGAGTTTGCACAATATTTTGCTGCCACTGAATTCAGCTTAACCCAAAACCTCAAAATATAAATAGTAAGGGCAATATATGAATGAAGTTAGAGAATCTAAGTCCAGAGTGACATTAATCTATGTTTTTTTAAGTTGTGTTTATTATGTTTGAGTTCTTCCAAGTTCATAACAATGCTAAGCAAAATGCATATAAAACTCTAATAAGGATGGCACTGAGAAACAAAATCAGTGTCATTTCTCAATGCTTTTTCTGTCAAGTAAAAGACAGAACATAGTTCTTTGACTCTCAACATTTTTCTCCATGATTATGCTAGTTTATAGCCATAAAAGCCAATCCAAGCTAGATACTACAAAGTAGCAACAATCACCTCTTATTCCTTCTTGACTTAAAAGAAAGGTAATTCAAGAATTCTCATCAGTTTTCTTTTGTTACTTGTTAAACTGCTCTCAGAATTGATGAAGAAAGCTTCTTCTGTGCTCATTAGGCTATGCACCAGCTAATCTTTTGCCTGTTATTTGCTGTTACTATTTCTGTGTAATGGACAAATAGGATCAATAAATGAATATACAGAATTGCATATATTTAATATGCTAATGTAAAGAAGAATAGACAGACATAGATTGAATAAAAGAATATGAGAATACTTCATTCATGCCCATTGTTCTTCCTCTAATTTCTTTGAATTAAGTACCTTAAGAAAAAGCAAAATTGCAACTAAATTGGTTGCTCATGTACAAATCTTCATAGGACTTTCTCCAAGGGGGAAAAACAATCAGACAGAAGAAGCAGGATTGACATTATTTAATAACCAACCAAGCAAATGAATGATCACAACCCTATATTTCTCTTGTCTCACTGCCCTGGAAACTGTATGTACTACTTAAGTCATTCCATGATATGCAGCACTTTATCTTCTTATGATGCGGCATGTGAAACTTTGGCTCCCTTGGTATGGTTGGATGCTTCGAGGACCTTCAACAAAAACAGAATATAGCAAATAAATACAAGTCTTGTTTACAAAAATAGACAGAGAATAAATAGCACATGGATTAGAGAAATTAAGGTATTGATGTTATTGGCAGTTAAAGCCTTTGACAATGTTAACTTTTGAGAACTTAGAAGCTACAAATAGGAGTTGGTATATATATGCATGAAAACAGCAAGCAACCTTTACCTTCTGGGAATAAAAGGCCTGTCAAAGTATGGCATAGGCTGTGCTTTTGGAACGAGCTCCTTTCTAAGCCTCTTTATCTCTTCTTCTTCTGCCATCTGCAAAAGAGCAAAAGACCAATTTAGATTATTATTGGCTTAAACAAAGACTTTGGATCATGAATCTTTCATGTCATTTACCTTTTGCTGCCTCTCCCTCTCCATTTTGTATTGCTCCATTAGGCTCATCTTCTCAGCCACCTGGACATATAAACATGCAGAAAACACATCAAGACATACACTCTAAGTAATGTCCAAATTTGTTGCAGCATCCATGGTCTAGTTTAGAACATAGTATATTGACATGAAAGAAATGCAGCTTATCGAACCCTATTATATATACTACAAGACATACACCCTAAATACCCATCAAGACACTTCAGAATACCAACAGCCAACAAAATTAAACAATACTAATTAAAAAAAGACCTGATGGTCAAACTCTGCACGCTCCACTGCTCGCACATCACTGTGTAGTCTCAAGTCTACTGGAATTGTATGCTCTTTGACAGGAGGTTTGATCAAGACCTGTATAAACAAAAACAGAAGACAGTTATTTTGATAATTAAGACCTCCTTAACCATAACTGTTTCATTCATCTATACTTATAGAAGTGCTCTCACCTCCGGTTCATCTGTTGTCCATGGGAGGCCTTGAGCAATTGGAATTCGTAGTTTCTCTTCCTCCGCCATCATTTCCTGGATCTTCTTCATGAATTCTTCTTCCTTCACTTTTCCTCTTTGCTGCAACAGTAACAAGTAATTGAAACTTATACTATAAGAATCACTACAGCTAAATAAATGGTCCATTAGCATAAAATCAAGTCACAAGATTACCTCTGTTCTTAGCTTGAATGGTTTTTGGGAAGTGGGTTTGAGCTGCTTTTTCCATCTCCTCCCACCAAATGTCCCAACGGAATCAGAACTCTAAAATGCAGGCACATATAGAACAAAGTCATGAACCCAAAAGGCAGAAAATAAACAAGTAGTACTATGGTTATAATTTTGACATGTGATCCATGTTGTAAGTATAATCAATTTATGTAAGGCCACTAGAGAAAGGCTTATTGCTATATAAAAGAAGCATAGAAATTTCCTTTTTGATTGTTGATCATGAGTCCTACTGAAAATATAAATATATAGTATCTATAAAGAAATTACTTGCATATAGACTTAAGAGGCCTAAGTAAGACTAATGGATTAATCAACCAACAAGAAATTATCCCTTGTACCCAAAAAAAAAGAAATTATCCCTTTTGATCTTTGATCAATGAGTCAACTGTAAATGTAAGCGCAATGCCTATAGAAAACCACTTCAAAATGTCTTATTGCTACAGAAAACAGACCTAAAGAGATTAACTAAGAAGACAAGAAGCTACCAGAAGACTATGTTATGCCAACTTCTTATTATTGCAAGACTATATTTCCTAAGATATGGAAGATTTTAATCAAACTTATAAATCAATCAATTAGTCTTCTGGTCGAACATTCAACAGTCAACACAACAAAACAGTGAAATAAATTAGTAAGTGAATGGTTGCTTACATTTCTTCGGCTTCTTCGACCTCCATTGGATGTCCTGCTTGAAATACTGGAAATCAAGGTACAAATGAATTAGAAAACAAATTGAAATCAGAAAGAGGACATAAACTAAAAAAAAAAACCATTCAGGCAATCTATCAAACACTTCACTAACCTTCCTTGGCTACTATCCCATGAAGATGAGACAGAGAAACGCCGATCCAAACCGAGGTTTTCAGCAGTCAGAACAAAGTCTGATGGACAGAATGAAGATGATGAATCATTAACTTCATCCTGATTCTCAGCGTCAGCCTCAGGCACCTTTGGAGGTTGCAATCCAGGTAATGCCCATGCCACTGGCTTCTTCTTACTAATTTCCTTTTTCTCTTCTGCTGGTTCCTTTTCGTCATCTTCCTTCTTCTCTGATTCCTTCGCATTTGGAATTGAAAGAAGCTTCTCAAAGGCCTTAACCAGATGCATAACTTTCCCAGATTCAGGCGCACTATTCCTTGCTTCTTCCATCAACTTATCCCTCCTTCTCTTAACAGTAGAAGAACCCGTTTGATTCGAGTTCTCGATCTCATCGAACTCTTGATTATCCGATCCATACCCTTCATGAAGATCCTCAATCAGAACACCCTTCTCTTTTTCAACCTCTTCTTCAGCTTCATTTCCAGCTTTGTTCTTAAAAAATTCTTCTTGAGATGCTCTCAAATTCTCATAAGCAACACACAGACACTTCTTTATATTCCCACCAAACTTCTCTTTGCATTTGCAATCAACGGAAACCGCCGGATTCGAATCGGATCTTTCCTTCTTTGAGTTCTTTTTGGCCACCACAAACTTCCTTTCCCTAAGCTTGTTTCTTGGTGAATAAACGACGGGATTCTTGGAAGCGTGTTTCTGGGGTTTCGCAGATTTTGTCAACGGAGAGCTTGAATGGGAGATGTTTGGATTTGAATTCTCAGAGGATTTTGAAAATTTCTGGGTTTTTGATTGAGAATTCGCTGCTGGGTCTTTCACAGGAGTCCCCAATTTTGAATTCTTCGCAACCTCCATTGGGGAAAAACAGAAAGAAGAAAATCTTTCTAAGAAATGGAGTAAAAATGGGAAATTAAAACTGGGTTTTTGGTTTTCGGTTGAGAAAGTGGAGAAATCCAAGAAAGTAAGAGAATGTCTGGAGTCTTTGACGACAGAATTGAATGGGAAGAAACAAAGAAATCACAGGAAAGAAGAAAGGAAAAATAGGAACGTTAGAGGTTTCGGGACGCTCTGTGTAACGGCTAGTTTTTGGGTTGCTCGTGGGCCGTCGGATTAATGGTTTGAAAACTTGGGTCTTATTTATTGGCCGTTAGATTAAGGGATTTAGACAAATAGGGGGAGATTTATTTGCTTAATAACCGTTATAGATGGGGAAGACCAAATCATCATTGTTATGGAACTGCCCTTGATTAATCACGAAAATTACTTTGGAGTCCTTCTGGGTTGGATTTATGGTTCGGGTCTACAATTTTGCAAAAGGTCAATTTGGGCCTGGTGGGCTAGTGAGTAAGGTTTTTGGGCTATTGGGTCAGTTTAGGTCTTCTGAAGTTTGAATCTTTTGTTATGGTTCTTGAAATTTTTTTTTTTTGTTCAAACTTGAAGATATTATTAGTGTGGTAAATGATACACATTTTTTAAACCAACAATTTTGATTTAAGTGATTTGATAATTCCTTAAAATAAGGTCCCAGATCAAGTTTTTTGAATGAAAAAGACTATCGGGAGAGTTTTTATATCTTATGGTGGGCAAACATGACTCGAACAGACATAATCATTCAAAGACCATTAATAGTTACTAAACAATTATATTTTTTTTTATTTATATGATGATTATATGTTACATTTTTATGTAATTATATTTTTGATCACATTGTTGTCATTATAATAAGCCATCATCATCACCAGGACCTTTATTTCTTTCAAAATTTATGATTCCTTGGCTTCCAGCCAGTTTTTTATTTTGTTTTTTGGGTACTATTTTACATGGCTTCAAGTGCACTCAAAACTTTTTTTTGCCTGAGTCCTCAAGCAAGTTCATTCTTGGTGTTGAAGATTTCCTATTCATACTACTCTTTCCACCAGAAAATTGTACCATAATAATAATGCTTAGTCAGGATTCAAGATCTTAATGCACATGGAAATCATTGTTCATTACAAAAATTAATTCTAAAACAATACTTCAATCAGAATATATAGTTTGCAACAAATTTTCTAGAACTCTAGCTAACCTCAACTAACATGATAATTAGACCCCATACCTTTCCTTTCCTAGTGAGTGGAAAAAAAGGAGTAAATTTGGCTTAAAATAGGTTTCTTTTCAGGATCTAGAGATGGTGACAAATTCATAAAATAATAAAATTCTTGTAAGACATTAGTAATAATTGGGTCCTTTGGTAATTAGTTGATTTTGACTGTGGTAAGATTATGAGATGAGTTAAAGCAGTTTAAAGTTTAAACCAATGTATTGACAAGAAGCTTTTTATGCCACATGAAACTGCACCAAAAATAAGAGATACTATATGACAAGAAATTAAAACTGAGAAGAAACAATAAAATGTCAAGGGGAAGAGATTAAATTGTAATTAAGTTTATAATAATAAAGACTTGAAAAATGTGTCCCCAAGGGACACTCCAGTGGTTAAGAGTTTGGAACTTCTTGTGGGAGGTTTCGGGTTCGAAACCTGGGATGAGCGGGGTGGGATCATGAGAAAGGAGAGGACTACCTCCTATTGTGTAGTCCATTTCAATATCATGTTCATGAGTAGAAAAAAAAACTTAAAAAAGGTTTAGAAAACTAAACATTTCCCAAAATATGACTGTGATCAAACTTTTTCCAAATTTGGCTTCATTGATATATATATTCAACTAGAAGGGTTCCTTAGCATATATTGTACATTAAAGCTTTTAATCATAGTTTATGTCATAAATCTTAGAGCCCCATGTGAAGCTTTTTCTAAAGATGTGATGGTAACTAAAAAGTCCAAAATTGCATTGGCTTTCAAGTTATTACCATATGCTAAATATAATTTAATAATAATATATATGGAGCTTGACTTTTTATCTTTTCAAGCTTCTTCTCTTCTACATGGTAAGTAACCTATTGCTTTTCTTTATCATATTTTTTGGAAGTTTATTAAAGAAAATACTATATTTATAAACTAGCATATGAAATTAGTTACTTAATTTAGGATTATTCATGTGAAAACATTTATGTATTGAGACTTAATTTGCCCTTCTATTATATAGTAGGTTATATTATTGATGATCCAGAACAATCGGTATATATTTACCCAAGGAAGAAGAACTTGTAAAATTAGAAGTGAAAAGTCAATAAAACCATATTTTCATGAGACCATGAACTAGTCGATCAATCTATCATAAAATATTGAACTCTTAATTTTGGTGACTAATAAAGTTCAAACTCGATCGAATACCGAAATGATACAAAACAAGTCCACTAAAATTTTAAATTAAAATAAATAAGTAATTCGGAGTTTAAAAAAAAAAGGCCTAAAAAATGGATTGCATTGCATGCAAGATGCAACATCAAGGAAAGTCTCCATGTTATTGCAGTCCAGGTTCAGACCAGATTATGCCTTGCTGTTAAAAAGAACCGCGTTTAAAGATGCTTAATCCGACATCGTTTTGTTTGCCGGTGCCCATTTTTGTAATTTTCGTTACAGTTGACAAGAATTTCAGTTTCAGTAGGTAGGCACTTTACATATTTACCCCTCCATCTTTGGTAGCTAAGGAGCCAAATGGGAATCTGGAAAGGGTAAAAATGGAAGGCCGTCGAGTATAAAACAACGACCCCCGCTCTTCTGATTTCATATCGTTAAGGCAAAGCTCCTCTCTTCTGAATTCTTGTCTTCTTTGAGGAGCAAATTTTTGAGGTAAATTAACATGAATTATTCCATTTTCAGTCCTACCTTTTTCTTTGCATTCTCTCTTCCTTATTTTGTCTTATTTTGTTAATTTGGGGTTCTTTGATCTCGTGCTTATTGCATTTCTTGCTTCATTTTCTGCTTCAAAAATGAGTCCTTTTGAGTGCTTGTTCTTGATCTGAGTCTTCATTTGACAAGATTCGTAGTTTTTATCTTGTTTTCCTGATTGGTTTTTCGTGATTTTTAATGGGTACTTTTTGATTTTGTCAATTAAGGTCCTGCTAATGGCTAACTAGACACTCAAAGTTTGTCTTTTTGAATGTCAGTTCTTGATCTGAGTCTCTTTTTGAAAAAACTCAACATCTCTTGCGTATTTTCACATTGGTTTTCCATAAATTGAAGTGAGTAGCTTCTATTTTGTAAAATGAGCATGTTTGATTAGTTAGGTAGACGGATCTGCTAGCCGAGTTGTCTCTTTTGGTTGATCTGTAAATTGTGTTCATGTTTTGGTCATGGAACTTGGGTTGCAGCATTGAATCAAGTTAATTGTATATGGATCTGAATTGAATTGTATTGAATATGTTTTCATGATATTCTCTTTTGAATGCTTAGTTAACTGTTAGTTAAAATATAACTGGAGATATTTGTCGGTGCTTGGATGCCTGATCAGATCTGATAGTATATTGTAATCTAGTTATTATTTTCTGTGGTTTGCTTGAGTAGTAGTAGTTCATTTTCAATTATAGGAAGCTTCTAAGGAAGTTTCTAATGAAGGTGATAACCAGATGCAGTAATGTGATAGAAGATTTAGTGCTTTCTGAATTCTGATAACACATTACATTTAACTGACTAAATGCATGCTATGTACAAATTACCATATGGATCTTGTTTTTGAAATGAAAATGGTTGCTAAGTTCTTCTCCGTTTACTGTTTTGTTTCTGCTTTGTAAGACAGGTGGTTTTCACCATTTTGTTATCTGACATCTGAGTACTTCTCCTTGTTTAGGTTATAATATACAAAGAAAATGGTGAAGATCTGTTGCATTGGAGCTGGTTATGTTGGTGGGCCTACAATGGCCGTGATTGCACTTAAATGCCCGTCTATTGAAGTGGCTGTCGTTGACATCTCTGTATCTAGGATAAATGCCTGGAACAGTGACCAGCTCCCTATCTATGAGCCTGGTCTTGATGGTGTTGTGAAGCAGTGCCGGGGCAAGAACCTTTTCTTCAGCACCGATGTTGAGAAACATGTTCGCGAGGCTGACATAGTCTTCGTTTCTGTCAACACTCCAACCAAGACTCGAGGGCTTGGAGCTGGCAAAGCTGCAGATCTGACATATTGGGAAAGTGCTGCCCGAATGATTGCTGATGTATCAAAATCTGACAAGATTGTGGTTGAGAAATCAACTGTCCCTGTTAAAACTGCTGAGGCAATTGAAAAGATTCTCACCCACAATAGCAAGGGAATTAAATTCCAAATTCTTTCAAACCCTGAGTTCCTTGCAGAGGGAACTGCCATCGATGATCTTTTTAACCCTGATCGTGTTCTGATTGGAGGCCGGGAAACCCCAGAAGGCAATAAGGCTGTCCAAGCATTGAAAGCGGTTTATGCTCATTGGGTACCAGAGGAACGAATTCTGACCACCAACCTTTGGTCTGCAGAGCTTTCTAAGCTTGCAGCCAATGCTTTCTTGGCTCAGAGGATCTCATCTGTAAATGCCATGTCTGCACTTTGTGAGGCAACTGGGGCTGATGTTACACAGGTGTCCTACGCTGTTGGTAAGGACACTAGGATTGGACCCAAATTTTTGAATGCTAGTGTTGGTTTTGGTGGGTCTTGCTTCCAGAAGGATATTCTAAATCTGGTATACATCTGTGAGTGCAATGGACTTCCAGAGGTGGCAGAGTATTGGAAGCAAGTCATTAAGATCAATGACTACCAGAAGAACCGTTTTGTGAACCGTGTTGTTGCCTCGATGTTTAACACTGTTTCAAACAAAAAGATTGCTATCTTAGGGTTTGCCTTCAAGAAGGATACTGGTGATACCAGGGAGACCCCGGCCATTGATGTGTGCAAGGGACTTTTGGGAGACAAAGCTCGGGTGAGCATATATGACCCACAGGTCACTGAGGACCAGATCCAGAGAGACCTTACCATGAACAAGTTTGACTGGGACCATCCCCTTCACCTGCAGCCCATGAGTCCGACAACCGTTAAGCAAGTCACTTGTGTCTGGGATGCTTATGAGGCAACAAAGGATGCACATGGAATTTGCATTCTGACTGAGTGGGATGAGTTTAAGACTCTCGACTTCAAGAAGATATATGATAACATGCAAAAACCAGCTTTTGTTTTTGATGGGAGGAACATTGTGAATGTTGACCAGCTGAGGGAGATTGGTTTCATCGTGTACTCAATTGGTAAGCCGCTTGATCCATGGCTCAAGGACATGCCTGCTGTTGCATAAATCTGGGGTACAGGTTGAATGGAATGGATGCTTATGTTGCCAGTCAAAGAATTACAGTTTGAGGCTGCCAGTTTGATTCTTTACTATTGATTTTTTGACGAGTTTTGTTGTTTTTGCTTTCCCATAATAGCTGCCAGCATAATTGGAATTTACCATCATGGTGAAAGTAAAAGGCTCCGTGTTGTGCCTTACAGTGTATTCGATAATATTACCATTCTCTCCATTACTTGTTTGTTAGAAAACTTTATTCTTGTTCAATTTAAACTTCTGTCATCTTAGAAATGTGAAATTTCATAAACCATTTGTTCCTTTATTGAAATACTTCTGCTCAATGATAACTGATCTCCATAGCTATGGCTTTGACATTTCTTACACCATTTTGCTGCTCAGCTTATAAATAGCAGTTCCCTTTCAGAATCATAAAGGCTTTGCTTCAAAAGGAAACTACTCAATGCCATGGATAAAAGGTTCAAAGGGTCTCCCTTTTATATCTTTCCTCCTGTCTGCAAATGAGCATATGTTATTGAGAATCTTGAAAAGGTTGATGATTACTTTGCAGTTGGAAGTTTTTACAAGTTATTCGAACCAAAGCTAGGTGTCATTAGTGCTGTAAACTTAAAAATCTAGGAACCAGTTGGGAGTTAAGGAGACTTCCCCCTCTTAGCCTAGTGGTCGAGAGGTTGGGAAAGTCATGTAAGGCGTGGGTTCGAGCTCTGCCCTCCCCCCTCCTCTCCTTATTAAAAAAGAAAAATAAAAGGGAAAAAGGAGTGGAGTCGTCATCAATTCAGCCAACAACTTCACCTCCGCAGTATAAAAATGGGGATATGAACTATGAAGGTTCCATATTAAGCCCTTCACATGCTATAATGAATCTGACAACTAAGCTTCATGTGGCCATCGGCAATAAAATAGAACGTGAGTATTAGTGGTGAAGGAAATCTATTCAACTCTAAAACTTCCAAATTTTGAATACAAGTAAGACCCTTTTGAAGTTATATCTAAATGTTTCACCCAAACTTAGAATTGGGTTTTATTTTTTGAAGTTAGAACACTGTTTGTTGGTCATGCAAAACACATAGATACACTGAAAATAAAAATTGCAGTTAGAATAGATTATGAGAAACTTAGAACATAGAATTGGGAAGGGGCCGCGCGAACGCAGGCCCCCGCTGCCACAAATTATGACGTAGGCTCTCCCTCTTGGGGAGACCTTAGAGCAGCACCCCTCCCAAGTGCAATGGAGATCACTGCCCTAGGCCATGGGCCTTCTTGATCGCTCATTGACCCCGTCCAGGTAAGTATGTTTCAAAGTTGCCCCTTCCATTCTTTTTAGACACCCAATCACACCATCCTTCCTTTTTCTCCTGCGATGGGATTTTTGTAGAGCTTAAACTATAACTAGCCTCATCATCTCTTGGGTTCTAGCATTAACATACATGAATGTGAACCAATCTGAACTTTGCTTTATTTCATTACTTCATTCGTTTAGATTCTTCATCTACTTCCAGCAAAAACTTGTTCCTAGTACTTCATTCACAATATGCAATTCTGACGTTCTTGCTAGCAATCCAATGGTTCTATCATTTAGGTTCATAAGATTTTAAAATATATAATGTCTTTGGATATTGTTGTTTCATTTAAGTAGTTAACTGAATCGAAACATCTAAATCCTTCGTTTTAAAAGTCACTCTCATCCTCTTATTGGTAAGATTAGTATTAGCAAAGCTGGAATTGAAATCATGTAATTAGAAACACTACACACATTGAACTAGAATTGGTGGGGTGCGCCAGGCCCGTGCAGTAGTGCAACGCATGGGCGACGCTCGAAGACCCCGGTAGCAAGCTACTGTGGTGGGTCTTCCCCCTAGAAAAATAAATTTAATATCATGTGAGTCAATGACCCACGTATCAGATATTAAACTGATAAGAACAGATACTACACTTGATCTTAGCCAAAAGGCCGAGAAAGGTATGAGTTGCATTGAAGGCTTGAATTTGCTTTTATAGCGCATCTGCGCACCAGCCTCAGTGTGCACTCCCAATGTGGGATGTAGAACTTTATTTCAGAACTCCCTGAACACATCATGCTAGAAATTTACACCATCTATAGAAACCAGACTTTTAAGAATATTGCAATCGTCTCTGTACAAGAGTTTTCCCTTCGGTGTATAGTGAAGTATAAACCCTTAGCTTAAGTACATTCTAATTGTATGAATTCTGCTTGATTGGTGGTGTAAATGTAATCATGGAATTCAATAATGATGAAGCCATATATAGTACTTATATTTTGACAGAAACTGGATTCATTGATGCTTGTATTTCTTCTAGCGTTCGCCCCTTGGTCTCTGGTACCAGCTTAGCTACAAACAGGACAGTTAAGCCACATACGGTAGCAAATATGAAAAATGTTCCTGAAAGGAGGAAGAAATGACAGGTTTCATAATAATCTAAGATGATATAATATACTTTTGAAGACAAAGAAAATATCAGATGCCAACAATTTTACCTGCTGAGCTCCATTCCATTAGGAAGTTAAATGTAAAAGAAACAATCCAAGAACCTAACCAGCAAACCAGTGTCACAAGGCTTCCAGCCGAACCTTTCATGTTTATCGGGAATATCTGAAAATCGAAACCCTTTTTTCAGTAAATTAAGCTTAAATTTCTTTCTTTCTTTCTTTCTTTCATGCTTTACAAACAATTTACATAGAGATGGAAACACTTAATTTGCAGAGTTCATACTACAAGCAAGGTACCTCAGACATTATAACCCAAGGGATTCCTCCCATGCCTAACGAAAATGATCCTGTGAACACCTACATAATTTATAGAGTCCAACAATATGAACATGGAGATTAATTGTTTCCCTCATGAAAAGAAGACTATAAATTAATAACCTGATTAACTTTTTTGCTTTACCAGTACACCAGCAAGGGATAAAATTGGTGTGGCTTCATTCCACTGTTGAAGATCCTGCATGTGATGAGCTTAAGATTTTCAGGAAATTAAGGATTATAATAAAAACACTAAAAGCATCTTGAAATATGAGATCAGTAAAAGTTTCTCATCTTTGAACCTGCCAGAAAAATGACATTGCAACGAGGAAGCAACCCAAACATGTTCCTGCTGCAGACACCTGCAGAAATTTGTAGATATCAGCAGGAGTGGTCTTTTAGAAGAGAATGTTCTAGACTCTTTCCTACCAATAGAAGTGGTCTTCTTCCTGATTTATCCATCAAGAGAGTACCCAATGCTGTCATTGGAACCTGTAAAAGATTATTTTGGTCATCACAAGAAGTGTTAATCGAAATTTGAACTCTGATTAGAGTGTAAATTAACTAACCTTAACAAGAACCATTGCTATCATTCCAACACTACTGGAGAATCCTGTCATAATGGATTAAAGATGAAAGATTTGTCATATATGAACTTGCTCTTATTCACTTCTAAATTGTAAAATATATCCATAATGTGATTTCACATACCAGCTGATATAAAAATGGCACTAGCATAAAATACAATTCCATTGATTCCTCCGAATTGTTGCAGAACCATCAGACCAACTCCAACCTTAACCAGTTTAAAAATCATTTATTCATACATTAATAAAACAAGGAAACAATTACAATTTACACATCCAGGATTGACTTTAATTCTTACAATGAGGGACCAAGCATATTTTCTCTGGAACAAGTCAAGAATGCTAGCTTGAGAAAGCTGTTGAGTGTAATCCTGAAAAAAGGGGGAAAAAAGGGCTTAAGTATATATAAACCATTCTTTCTTGTTTCAAATCAAAAGATTTTGGTGCTCCATTAAAGAACCGAAACTGAGAGTTGCATGCTTCAAAAGGCTTATAAATTACTTTAATTTCACTTGCTTCCTCAAAAATATCAGCATTGACTCCCCTGAGGAGCTGTAGGGCAGCTTCATACTCACTCAATTTGCCTATCTTAGCCTGCATAGAGTTGTATATTCAATGTTGTTAATAGAGGCTTGCATTTACGGTCTGTCCTCATTTCAGAAGAAATGTATTCATTTAACAGCAAGCACAACATTCTTAGACAATTTTCGTAAACAAATTAAATAACTTATTAGAAGCTGAAGTTTTGGACTACTGTAGTAGAAACTTACCAGCCATCTAGGCGACTCAGGAATGAAGAATAGACCCAGAAGCTGCATAAGACATGGAATAATTCCTGAAATCATATCATTTGGGAGGGAATGTTAGATAACCTTTTAAATTAAACTATAAGACCATAAGATATCTTACAAATACTACCAATTAGAGCCAAAGTCCGCCAGGAAGCAAAAATGCCAATGAGATATGTTAGTGACACACCACAGCAGATCATTGCTGCAGAATTCATTATAATTAGCAGCTATCCAGGCACAAGAACATATACAATTCCACTTCTGATGCTTATGGTATTTACCTGATTAGCTGCTGTAAATCCTCCTCTAATATTCTTGGGTGTAACTTCAGCAATATATATAGGAACCTAAGTGAATAAGAATACATATTTTCCTTCAGACAAATGAACAGGCAGTCAAGTATCAATTACTGTCTGTTCAAAACTTACCACATATGAAAGGATGCCCATCCCATATCCTACCAGCAGCCGTCCGAGGTCAAGCAACCAAGCAGCCTTTTGTCAAGCAGTTAAAAAAATTAGCACCATGAATTGAGGCCAATATAACTAAAATGTGATGTTTTATCTTGGAAGAGTGGAAGCAACACTTAAATGGAAAATCTAAATCTGCTAGAATGATTTCAATATCCTATATCATAGATTTTCGATTAACATGCAGATTGCATATGGAAGCTTATGCATTTAATAGAGAAAAAATTGGAACTAGTGTAAATGAATTCAATCGGTGCTTCTTTCACAACATGTTCGTAGGCCAACATTTCTTCATGTGCAATTTGAAAAGGGGAAGCAAAATCACATTAAGCAATGGATTACCTTTGATGATAGAATCGCCAACCATCCTACTATGCAGAATATCTCTGAGAAACCCATTGTCTGCCTCAAACATTTAACATTTAGAAAAGTTTTTGAATTAGAATTATACAAAGGGCCAACAAACGGCCAAATAACAAGTTCTTCAGAGGCCTACCCATTTTCTTCCCATGTAATCTGCTATTCTCCCACTCATTATAGCACCTATCATGGCTCCAATTGTCAATATTGAACCAAAAAGAGAATACTGCAATGGTCAAAGCAGGAAAAAAGAAGAAATTTTCACACAGAAACAAAGATTACAGAAATCAATATATATGATAGATGCCATGTTCAGATTAATGCTCTATTACATATTAGGTTTTCAGTTGCAAAAATTCAACTCTTTTGCCGAATTCCCAGACTTCATGATTACAATATTTAACATTAAAATAAATCAACAGCCATGTAAGCCTGCCTGCTGCTGGGTAACAAAAGTTGGAATTACAAGCAGGAATGAGAAACAGAATTCTAATTAAGGTCATTAATACAGAACAGTGGATACTGTTTCTACATGCAAACGAAATAAACTAGTGAATATTGATAGAGATACATTTAAACAAGAAAATGCCACATGGGGAAAACTGTTCCATTAATGCATACCTCTGCTACGGAGAGACCCAGGTCAACTGTGATTCCAGTTTGAGCAGGCGATGAATATCCAACCTGGAATACAATTCTAGCATATTAGTTCAATTTCTGTAAGAAGTTAAGCAGAATTCTTAGGGTCTAATTTGCCACTCAATCATTCTGGCACCAAAAAACTTCCAATAAAAATGGAAAAAAAAAAACCCTTTAATATGAATCTCAAGATGAAAGTAACGGTTTCTTTAGTAACAAGAATTCTTACAGCAGTCCCACAAACGTAAGATCCACAAACAGCTACAAAAGTGCTGAAAATAACTGTAGTTGTTGCAGTAGAAGTTCCACCTTGCCTTTCACCATATTCTTTCTCTTTGACTATCAAAGAACGAGAAAGCTCTCCTTCTTCTATTCTTTCAATACCCATTTTTCTGTTAAAAGAGAACAAAGGCGACAAAGCTTTGTTAAAGATTAAGCAAAAGAGTAAGACAATGAAATTGGATATTGGAGTAATGAAGAAATGAAAAACAAGAAAATCATTCTCAGTTTAGGGAGAAAACTAAATGGCAGATGAGGCAAACTGGGTCTGACAGGGTCCCACATGACAAATACTCTATCTATGAAGTATTGACTATTGTCTTATCTTCAATTACTATCTGTTTTATTGGCCTTGTCTTTTCTTTTCTTTTCTTTTCTTTTTTTTCAAAAGCTGGATCACTTTGTTTCTATCCTTGATCTCTCAAGTCAACACCAATAAAAAAGGGTATTCATTCAAACTCTCTTAAGTTTCATTAAGTTGTTAACTGAATCGGAACATCTCATCCCTCCGTTTTAAAAATCGCTTTCATTTCATCCCCATATTTGAAGGAACTATACGGAGCAATTTGGATCCTCTTGAAGAATACACTGACGAACAGATTTGGGAGGTGGGTTTCTTTCATTTTTGATAATAAGGGAGTGAAGATTAGAATCTGACATGTTTTCATGTGTATTTCTAATCATTTAAGGCTACTTTGCTTCTAGTTTCTCTTATGTTCCTAGTTTCATCTTATCAAAATCCTTTTAATTTAATTGCAGGATTGATTGAAGAATATGATTCTCCCGCTAGATTGCTTGGAAACAAATCTTCATCTTTTGCACAGCTTGTAGCAGAGTACACTCTTAGATCTAATTTAAGTTTTGACTAGTTCAACTGAATTGATGATGACGAATAATTTAGTGTTCAATTGTGTATGAGAAAGAAAATTTGTTAGTGTTATATTTGTTTCATTTCACTCTTTATCAATGGATTTATTTCATAATAAGAGACTAATATTCAAATTGGGCCTAAATCTTTCCAAATTTGCTCAATTTGAACCTAAACCTTTAAACATGATCAAATTGAGACTAAACATTAGCAAATTGCACCAAATTAGGCTTATTTTAGACGGAAATTTGGAATTGTAGTAACGGCGTGTGCCACAATTCCGTCCAAAATAGGCTCAATGTTTGAGGTGGTCCTCCTGTTTGTTATTGATACATCATCACACTCACATGCTGATTTGGTTGATCATCTGCAGCTTGGGATGGGAAACTTATTGGTTATATTGGGATTGTTTGGGGCTGAAACTGTCCGAGGACCGCCATTGGTGGTGGAGCCACCGGTCGAACTCCATTAAGCTGGTTAAATTCGGGTTGGGAGTGTTGCTGTTGATCAACAAGCTGATTAGTTTGTCATATTGTACTGAAATATGGAAACTGCAATTATACCAGATGCAATACAAGGTTGCTTCTGCTTCACTGTAATGGTAGCTTCCTGAATTAATATGTTGTTTTCAACCCAATTCTCGATCAATTTATATATTCTTTAATCTTGATCCATATGCTCAGACAAGTCTCTCGGTTAATTTGTTTGATTTGAGTGGAGCTAAGCTATAAATTTGTTATCTTGCTTTGGTTTTACAATTCATTAGTTCTCTATGTATCGATCACCATTGTTCTATTATTTAATGCTCTTGACTTGATTTTCTTTGAATTTTGGAAGAACTCAAATTATCTATTTGATGAAAGAACCCTCTTTAGATTTTTTTTTTAATCTTTAATGGAAAATTAACAAAATAAAAAAAATTCTACATAAAACCTAAATTTTTAAATTAATAAAAATATTTTTTATTTTAAAAAAGCAAATTTTAAAATTCTAAATTCCACCTGTTAGTGCCACGTCAGTGCCATGTCACGCCGTTATTAACGGTAACGGCGCGTGTGGTACACATCCGAAATTCCATCTGATTTAGGTCTAATTTGCTGCATTTTGCTAACGTTTAGGCTCAATTGGTACCCGTTAAAGGTTTAGGCTCAAATTAAGCAAGTTGGGAAAGGTTTAGGCCCAATTTGGACATTTAGCCCCGAAAATATTATCTTTGACTATGCGCAAAACCGATGAACAGTTGACCTCATGAAGCACGTGTCGGAAAAGAACAATGCCATCCAACTGTATATATCCACGTGGCATGCAAGTAGAAGATCAATCTAAATTTTCTTACATCAATCAAAGACACAACTTCGTCAGACAAATCCTTTTCCTTATCAGTCCTTGAGATCCTATGAATCAAAACGTGGCATTTCCCGTAATTTTCCAACGGATTCTTACCTCTTTTAGTAACTCCATTTTCCTCCAGCCTTCGTAGATAACCAATCAGAAATCAGAATTCCTATAAATAAACCTTGCCCCTACTTTACCCATCTCGCGATCCCAAATCAGATCCCTCTTATATTTTTCTCGTTTTCGATCCAAATTTCATTTCAATATTCTTTCCTTTTTTTTTTAATCTTCAATTCGATTCTTACCAATTTCTATTCGTTTTTTCCTCCTTCTTATGATCTTAATTTTACCCATCCCCGTGCCTTGGATTCTATTCTAGGGTTAGGGTTTTTGAATTCGAAGAACTACAAAATAGGGGTTTCTTCGATCTATCAATTTTGATCTTGGATTTTGATTTTTCTTGATTCGATTTATTCTGGGTTGGTCAAATTTTCTGGGTTTTTCTTAAATTTTGAAACTTTATAGGGATTTATTCATTCAAAAGTTTGTCTTTCTTTCCCTTTCATTTCCACGTGTAAAAATCTAAAAATAGTAAAATTTATACTTCTATACTTTTTTTCCCTGTAAATCAGTATTTTTTTAGAAGAGAATAATTTTTTAATTTAATTACCTATTCTGGTCCTTTAAATTTCTCGACTGGTGGGTCAACCGATTCTCAGGTATGAACAAGCTCATTTAGCTAAATAATATAGAATATAGAGTGGCATTTTCTTTTTTCATGTTTGAATTTAATCTATAGTTTAAAAGATCTTTCTTATGAATTAATTAATTAGTTAAATGTGATTCCTGTCATGTCTTTTTAGCTGTTGATTATAGCTTAAACGAAAATATAAAATATATCTACTTAATTGCGTGAACCTTTGTCCAATAAATCATGACTGCCTTTTACTTGCAGGGCAAAATGATTCATAAGCGTCCTTATGTTGATGATTCTCAAGAAGTTTCTTGTAAGCACCCAAGACAATGGGAAGAAACCAGCCACTTTACTTCAGATGTCAATGGTGTTCATCCCACTAGTGCTCTTCAAAATCCTCAAGGTACTTCAATGTTGATACGTCTAAAAGCTTTTTACCTAACTAGATTACATGTTCTTGCATTGGACATTGGCCTTTTACTATAGGAATTGCATGTATGGCATCCTGTGACTCTTGAGATTGAACTTAATATCATTAGGTTAACTTATGTAAGGTTTTTAGACAGCTCACGTTGCATATTGCGATTAAGTTGCTGTTCATAGCTAAAATATACTGCGCATGGCTTTTTCACTATAATTAGGGTTTTGCAGATATGTGATACTACACATTTTTTTAATCTGGCAAACAATTGCTTGCATAATTTTCATTTATTGCATATAAATATGTGTATCGATTCTTATGACCATACTTAGCCCAGACCAATCAAAATTTTCAATTAAGTTTCTGTAACTGATAGACTTCAAATTTGAAGAAGGTAAATGGGAGGATATTTACAGTAAATGCCAAGATGAAAGTAGGTTTGCTGAGGATCCATGCAACAAAGTGCTAAGTGGCAATAAGGAATATGAAACTAGTGCTTCTGGCTGTCTTCCTCATTTTTGGTGGGTAAACAGCCATGGCATAGATGCAGATACTGAGTCAGCGGTTGCAGTTCATCTTCCATTGTTTCCAGAATACTTTGCATCTGGACACCAAATTAGGGCTTTTTTTCATTCTGATGAGATCTATTCATCTGTTCTTTCTCCTCGAAAGCTAGTTTCTACTGGACCAGAGCATCAAGCAGATATTCCAGAATGGAGACATCAGGTTATGAAGAGCTCTATAGATTGTCTCGATACCTCAGATCCTCAAGGTGACCCTAAATTATCATGTGGTGGCGTTGTGGTTCATGATGATGATGATGATGATCAGGTGAAGATGATGGGCACTTGTGTCATTCCAATGCCTGATTCTGAAGCAACTGAAAAGTTTCTCTGTGAAGGCATGGGGCACAAAATTGATTGTGAATGCCTTGATCGGGGTTCTATTAGATGCATTAGACAACATGTGACTGAAGCAAGAGAGAGACTAAGAGAAAACCTTGGGTCCAAAGTATTTGGGGAATTAGGTTTCTGTGATATGGGTGAGGAAGTTGCAAAGAGATGGACTGAAGAAGAAGAGCTAGTATTTCATAAAACAGTCCTTTCTAACCCTGTGTCATTGGGTAAGAACTTTTGGGATCATCTTCGCTCAGTTTTCCCTTCCCGTTCCAAGAAGGACCTTGTCAGTTATTATTTTAATGTCTTTATGCTAAGAAAACGTGCTGAACAGAACCAAGTTAATGCTGTGTGTATTGATAGTGATGATGATGAGTGGCAGCCAGCTGAGTGTGGAATTCCAGTGGACGATGATGACTCTGTTGTGGAATCTCCAACTGATCAAGGAACTTCTGCACACTATGAGCACAACCATGAGGAAGATTTTCACGAGGATATTGAGGATGATGATGAGGATAGGGTTGGTTCTTCCGAAAATGTTGTTGCTGATATATGTAGAACTACAACTGATGAGGAAGATGAGGGAGATATCGACGAAATTTCAGGACCTCATGTTGAAAATTTTATTGGTAATCACAAAAGCAGCAGCTTTCATCTTTCAAGTAAGGTTCAGGAGAATAATGAGTTTGATTATGACATTCAAGATGACTCGTGCACATCATATGAGTATCAGACGGAGAATGTTGATTGTTGTGATCTACCTGAGATGGTGGATGCAAATCAACCCAGTCAAGATTGATGTATCTACCAGTTGCACACGATTAATGGGTTGGCAAAAGGAACAGCGAGGAAGTTTAGAGCCTTCCAATTGTAGCACTTGGATTGTTAATTTCATAGTTGAGGAGTTGATACCTTGAGCCATGCAATGTTCGAATGTAAGTATTTTGGAGAATGCAAGGCTGGCAATGGTGTAATATCATTTCATTTTACTGATTTTTCTTGAATCTTTCAAATTCAAGCTGGCTTGATGGACCCTTCCAAGGTTTGCTGGGAATTGTGATCGAAAATCAGTTGTCCAAAAATAAATGTTGATATGGCTTCCAGTGAGAACTTCTGCATGTAGCAGACAAGAAGATTTGTGTTACATGGTGGTTTCTTGGGAGGAGGTTAGTATTCATGATCAATGGAGTTTATGGGATTTTGCCTTAAATTTGCAGTTTGCAGTACCTGTACCACCAAGACATGAATCCTGTTCTTTTTCTTTATCAGGTTCAGTCCCTTGGGAATAATTTACAGGCTGAATGGCAACTCCAAATCAGAATGGATCCCGGTGGATGGGATTCCAACTCTTTAATTCGACTTGATTTTGGTCTTTGCAAGTCTGTTAATTGTGTTTATTCTGCATGAGCAAATGTGCTTATGTGGTCATTTTTTATATATTTTTTTCATTGTTTCGTTTACACAGTGTACTTATTCAAGCAAATGTGCTTATTTGCTACAAATGTAACCATTTACAAGCTATGAGAATAAAATCCAGGGTTTTTGGTTCAGCTCTTCTTGTTTAGCTTCGTAAAGCATACCCTATCTACCATGAATAAGAATAAAACTGATATATTTATTACTCTTGACACTGATTGGACGTGCAGAGAATTTAAGAACCAAATTAAAGATAGAAAGTTACTTGATAAAGAATTTATGGCATATAAATTCTTTCAATGATAATCTTTGCTCTTAATAGGAAGACATGAAACTGACATCTTAGCTTTATCTTAAGCTTTTGCTTAAAGCTCATTGTCAGAATCTTCAACATTTCTATTTACTTATCCTGGTAAGCAGTTGATACTTGAACTTATGAGAAGATTAGCCAATGTGTAGTAAAAAATATTCATTTGTTTTGACCAACTACAAACAATAAGTTAAAGGGTTCTAATCTTCATTTTATAATGATGTGAGAGGGGCATATAGACAATGAGTGGCCAACTTTTTTCATGAAGGTGTCAAGTTGTTCATTTTAAGCATCATGTTGGATGGTCTTAAGTAAAGACTGTAGGCAATGTGTAATGCCAAAATCAACATACTTAATGAAAAACATGTGGATTTCTAACTATATAATTACTATATGTATGACTTTCTATTTTACATTCTCTCTTGCATTACTATCCTCTCTTTAGCTTTGCCTGATTTTTATGTTCCAAATGGGATTTTTCTCTCTTCGCTTCCCTCTTCCGAATTTGCTATTCATCATTCAATAAGAAGAGGAAAATAATAAAAAACATTCGGTTTCAACTCATGACATGTTTTTTCTTTGAAATATAAGAAAATAGTTCTCGGTGGTCAAGAAAATACTAGGCAAGGCCAGCCTACTACGCGGTTATGATCTTAGCTCTAAACTACTAAGGGCATCTCCAACGTTCTCCATCAAATTTCACACCATTTTAATGTGAAAAAGGAATATTCTTGAAATATTCTTACACTAAATTTTTTCCAACTCCAACCTTTCAACACTAAATTGGTGTTAATTGATTATTTATTGTATATATATTGTTTAATTTTTAATCCCAAAATTCAGATTTAAAAATATTTATTAAAAATATATGAAAAACCATATTTGGTATTGTTTTAAAAATCTCAAAACCCTCTTTTCGATGACATAAGTTTTTCTTAATGATTTAAAAATGTAAATGGATATATTAATCAAATTATAAAATGAAATAGATAAAAAGAATATAGATGTCATTAATAATATTGTCTAAAAAAATTAAAAAAAAATAAAAAAATTTTGCCGTTAGATGAACAGTGGCACACCAAATATAATTCATCACTTATTTTGTTCTGCATTTTGCATTGTTCCTTGGAACAACTTTCCTCCAATTTTCACACTAAATTAAAGTTTTAGTGTGTTCGTTGGAGATGGCTTAATAATGTGCCAACTCAGAATAATCACTAAAATAAGATTTTTAAGGCAAATGCTAAAATTTAAAACATAATTATGGTAGTGATATAGTATTGTATATTGATATTATAGTTATAGACACTTCGAATTGAACAATTAAAATCATATATATTGATGGGATAGCTTAGACTTGATAATTTCTCCAATGAATCTCATCTTTCCCATTTTATATATTAAATGAATTTGAGAACTTAGAACGGATCAATAGTTATTTCTCAATACAGAATAATTTCTTGATCAAGATTTTAAGTACTTGTTTTTTTTTTTTTTTTGGCAAGACGGTGTTACTTGTTTTATACATTCTTTGCATACTTAAGAGTTCAAGTTACATATTGATTATTATTTGAAATTAGGAATAGACAATATATATACAATGATTTTAGAGCCTATATTACCCTGGTTCCCTGAATGTGGCCAACCAGACCTTGTGTCTTTGATCTGATCTATATATGTTTTAGCCAGCCTGTTAATTACTAACATATATAGGAACTTAAGAAGAAACAAATTAAAGTCTCCTCTTAGATTTAAAAAATAACAAATTATAGGAACCCCACAGCAATAGATTATAGACCACAGATCTTCATCCTTATAAGTAAAATAATTAAGGTCCTAATCAAGTTTTGGTGATATATATAAAATCAGTTCATATAATGAATTAATGAGGTAACATCACTCAAAGAGATAATATAAACAAAGCAAGATCAAATTAAGCCTTAATTTCAATATTCTACAATGTAAGAACAGAAATGGGTCTTGTTCTTTTCATATAAATTCTTACCAAGGACATATCCTAGTTAGTTGGTAACAAAACCTTGAAGATAGAAAATTGTATCCAAATGCCCACAGGCCACAAGTTGGATTAAACATTGAGTTGAAGTAATAATACTATTATTATACATACACATAGATGCTTGATGCCTGACCATTTAAAACAATTACTAATTGTTAGTGTGAAATGACTAATGAGGCCACTTGTGTCATTATGTCAACAATTAAGTATTTCCAATATGAATTTATTTATGCTAATTTATTATTTTGTTTCAAGCCTTTCATCATTAAAATCCATTAAAAAAAAGTTTCATCTTAACAAATTTTCTTCCTAAGTGTATTTGGAAATATAAGATTCAAAATTAGTTCCTTGGATTAAAGAGACGAAATATCAAACAGTGAGATCAAATGTTCATCAGGAATGCAAATTTACTTGACATGTTTTATGTTTTGGAAAAATAACAAGAATTCTTTGTTATTCTAGTTCCATAAAACAATATTCATTTTCAAATACTTTGAACTTGAGAAGATTTAAACCTATTCACATTGAAAAAGTAATATTTTTCCAAGAAAATAGAATGAATATATGGTTAGGGTTTATCATGCATGTTTTTATTATTATTATTATATTATATATAAATATATACTATAAAATAATATATATGTTAATAAAATAGAGATCAAGTCATCCTTCTTCTTGCCAAAAAAAAAAAAAGGAGAGAGAGTAATGAAGTCATCCTTTTTTTTTTTGGTAAAAAAATGAAGTCATCCTAGACCTTAAGAATCCAAGTTTGTTAAAGGTCTATCTCATATTGATTGATCAAACCTAATTCCAAATAAATTCAATGATATGTCTTTTAATGAGCTTAAGGATGCTCTTATCATTTTCTATTCTCCTCCCACTTTTGTTGTTAATTTGATGTTGTTAGATACAGATGGTCATACTTTATACCACTTTTTAAGCTAATTTAATATTTAGCACCTTATTGATAAAAAAATAATAATAATAAATTCAATGATTTTCCCAAGTTAACCAACCATACCACATTGATAACTTTTTTGTCTCTTTTTATTCTTTTTAATTTTTATAAGAACAAATAAATGCTTTTGGCATCACATGATTGCTTTGATAATCATTCATTTCTAAGTTAAGAAAGTTCTAAAATAGTAGCTTGCCCCTTGAGAGCTAGACAATGGGAAATGGTTCATGGTTGGATAGTTGTTTTCAAGTGTATTTACCCATAAATTTAACCATGTTACTATATTAGGATTCTCATTGATCATGTTTTTAGAGCACGTGGTATTTTCACCTTAACTAAGATTCTTATGCATTTCTTCCTTCCACCACCAACAATTGCCAACTTTCTTTTCAAATACTATATTTTTTTTGTCTTAATTTTATTTTCTTCATTGTTATTACTTATTATATTCCCCCCTTTTTGTGCTAATCTAATAATTTACTATGCTGTTTCTAGTAAAGATACTTTCTGTTTACTTTTTTTTTTTGTAATTTTTTATGAAGAAATGTTGGTTGTAAAATGGATTCAATTACCCTAAACTTATTATTAAAAAAATATATAGAAGAAATATTTTTATACGTTTAATTCTGAAAATAGATTTAACATAAATTATAAACGCAAAACAAAAATAAAAATAAAAAAATTGTTGGATTTATGTACTTATTATTGTCACATTAGCTTTTGCAATGAATCAAACTTGGAATTAATGGGTGACAAAAAGAAAAAGAAAAAAAAATTGGAATTACTAAAAATATTGTGACAAAAAACTTGGTAAATTACGCCTTTTTATGAAGAAAAGTAGAAAATCCCTTTCACTTCCAATCTTCCACTATATTACTAATCACCCCCATTTAACCAGTTTCCCAAATTTATTTGGTAAAGAATTAGAAAAGTGAAATTTCGATTTATTTGGTAGAAAATAGAAAATCCCTTTCCTTGTTTCCAATATAAAGATTAGGCACTTCCTGAATACCCCCATTCCACCCTTGGGAGCTTTTACTTGACATGCAAGGATTTCAACAAGTAATTTCTCTCTCTTTTCCTTTGATTTCTTCTGTCTTATTCTTGCTTTGATTTTGATACTGCCGAAAATCTAGGGGGCTTTAACCAAAACTCTTTCTTCCAGTCTGATCTTAATTAAGCTCTCTTAGTTAAAATTTCAAAAGGAGTCAAAAACCCACTTTTTGTTGAGTTGTTCCTTTAGTCACTTCGATCTTGTTTAACGTTTTCTAAGTCCTCCAACTTGACAAAATAGGACTTGGGTTCTTCTTTACTTTCAAGATTTTCCATCTCTTGTTACTTAAAAAACCTTTTTTTTGGTCTGGGTATCCCCTTATCTCCTCTGTTTCTTGTGCTTCTTTTAAAATAGTTGTGGACTTGTGGTTCTTGCCAGGGTTTCTGATCTGGGTTTCTTCGCTTAGCTGCATTGTTTGGTATATAGAAGAAGATCGAGGAAAAAAAAAAGCAATTTTTGTGCAAATTATGTAACTTGGGTTTGTTTCAATGGAGAAGTATTCTGGTAAAGGAAAGGAAAAGGAGAACATGTATTTCCAAGGTTATGGGTTGAGGGATAACCCTAAGAAATCCTGGAAATCTTCAGGCTTTGTTGATGGGAGTTCTAGTTCAGCTGTGATGTTTTCATGCAAAGTTTGTGGCAAAGAATTTGAAGCAATGAAAGCTTTGTTTGGTCATATGAGGCATCATTCCAAGAAGGAAACGAAAGGAAGATTTGCCTGTAAAGAATGTGGAAAAAAGTTTCAGTCTTTGAGGGCTCTTACTGGTCACATGAGGTTACACTCTGTAAAGCTTAGGGCCTCGGAGAGTCCAAGAAAAGACCTCGTCTTGGAAAGCAAAACAGTCAGAAGAAAGAGATCAAAAAGACCGAGGTACAGTAACACTCCAAATTCTTCGTTTTCTAGCTTGAATGCATCTTCTGGTGTAGTTGAAATTGAAATTGATGAAGAATTGGAATATGTTGCTTTATGTTTGATGATGCTGTCTAAGGGTGTAAGGAATGGAATTGAATTCAATTCTTTTGATGATAATCCTGATAGTTCCGAGATTAAGTCTTCGTATCAGAATAAAGAAATTATGGAAATCAATGAAAATGATGATCCTTTTTGTGATGGGAATGAGTTTTTCCAAGTGAAGAAACCAAGAGTGTATAAGTCTGATTCTGACGTTTCAGATTCTGTGAATGTTTCCTTTGAGAATGAAATAAGTGGATGTAAAGAATTGGATTTTGGGATTGTGGCTTATAATGAAAAGAAGGTTGGGACTAAGGTAGATGTTGAATCTGGATTTGAATTGTATGATGCAGAAATTGAGGAAAGAATTTCTGGTGAAGTAATAACCTTGGGGTCTATTGAAGTGGAATCAGGGCAGGTTTTGATAAAAGGAATGGGTTTGGCTGGTTTGGGAGCCACAGAGATAGAGTTGAGTTCTTGCAAAGATGCCATGTATGATGCTTGTGATGCTGAAACAGGAGGAGATTCTTTGAACAAGCTGATATGTGTTCCATTCAATTCTAAAATGTCTGATGATTTCCTGAAGAAGAACAAGTATAAGTGCAAGATCTGCAACAAGAGTTTCAAATCTCATCGAGCCCTTGGTGGTCACCAAACATTCCACAGAAAGATGAATAACTGTGCTGTAGAGCAGACTGAGAATTGTGATAATAACACCCAGGGTAGCAGTGCTCCTGAAACCGACTCTGGTCTCAAGCTTGTGAAGGTTGATTATGCTAAGAATCCACTGCAGCAGGAAATGACTGGGGTGACAGATTATGGAACAAGGGTATATAAGGTGCACAGGTGCCAAATCTGCTCTAAGGTTTTTGCATCAGGTCAAGCTTTGGGTGGTCACAAGAGGTGTCACACTCACATCTCCAAAGAGTCAGAATCCAGAGACAGACAACTTAAAAAGCAGTTAGAGTTTGCTGATATCTGTGATGCAATGGATCTTAATCACCCTTTTATTCACACCGAGGAGGCTAATGGTGATGTTGGGTTCATGGCATGTCGTGTTGGAAGTGACTGCAAGCGTGAGGCTCTACTAAGCCTAGTTGCTAACTGATGAAAGGTGATGCCAAACTATCTTGATCATTTTTCAAATTTCCCCATGGTGTACAGATATACATGGCTTTTGTTCCAGTTGCAATTGCAATTCATACTTGCGATAGGATCTTTCTGTTTCTGGCTTAACTGGCTCTTACTCACATCTGCAACTGACTTGAAGAATGGTGAAGTTCGTTTTTGCTTTTCTTTGGAGATTTTTTGATACTGTATTTTTTTCACCCTTTTGACTCATATAGCTTTCTTAGGCCTCCCATCAGAAGGAGTTGGTTAGTAGAAATATGTCACTATCTTGATTGAACATTCTCAGTTTTTTGGTATGTCAATTTTCTTCTGTTTCATCTATTGAAGAAAAGAAGAAAATTTTATATGTTCTTCTTTCCTCTGTTTCTGAATGTTTAGACTTTAGAAGGTACAAAATATGAAATGGAAGCAATCTTACTAGAGTATGAAATTCTTTGATGAGATGAGATCAGTATTTTTTTTTTTTAATATTAATTGCTCCTCTCTTATCTGTCACCTCCCCATGTGTGTCCCCATTTCCTTGTTATTAATCTTCTTAACCGGCTGCAAAGCAACTACATATTTGTCTTTAGCTCTTAAAATGAATTGAATATTGGCTCTAAATCACTTCCACGTGCGACGTACGTGACCTAAAAAAGCATATTGTTAGAGATGACAAAATTTCATTCGAGTGTGGGTATTCGACTCAACTGTTTGAAACTGAACCTGATCTAACCCGATTTGACCAAAAAATCCGCTCAATTCGAAACCGAAATTATTTGACACCAAATCCTTAATAACCCGAAGTCGATCAACCCGAAATTACCCAACTCGGGATTAATTATATTTAAATGACCAGAATCCGAGAAGACCTAAACCTGAAAATTAGAGGCTAAATCAGAGGATCAAACCCAAAATTATTGGAACCATATGACCCAAAACCGAAAAACACCCAAACCAAAAATGACCCAAACCCAAATGACCCGACATTTGAGCGATCTAAATTCAACCCAACCTAAAACCAAAAATTAACCGAACCCGTATAACCCAAAATTTCCTTAACCCGAAACTGAACCCAAATCCAACCCAACCAGTCCATTTGTATATACATTGGGTTTTACTATCAAAGTAACAAAAGAAATTATTCCACACAAAGAAAAGTATTAACAAAGTATAAAACAACAAATTTAAACCCACAACAAAGTTGTATTTATCAAGAAAAAAATAATTATAAGTCAAATAAAATAATTACACGTTAGGAAAATAATAAATTTTAATCATACTGCATTGAACTATCAAATAGAAAATGTCAATCACAATTACTTTTTAAATTAAAATGGTAAAAATAAAAAATATATATATAATATTGAATTTAATTAAATGAAAATAGAGTTTTTAGTAAAATAAAATTGTATATTAGAATAAATTTTAATATATCCAAATTTTTTGGTAAAAATAAAGTAATTATAAAAATATTAGATTTAATTGAATAAAAATAGAGTTTCTAGTAGAATAAAACTATAATAGTTAAGCAAGGGCATTTAAAATAATATGTTTGAAAAATAAGGGTACAATAGACATTTCAAAAGTTTATCAAAACTCGTACTTTTAAAACTTTTATATATAGTATAGATATAGATTTACAAGAATCCCAGATGTTGCCAGTTGCTACATCTCATGGTAGTACATAAAATGACAAACTTCGTGACAAATTCCCAATGTTCCAAACCAAGATACTTGGAAATTGGCTTAGACTTAAACTAGGATTATTATAGTAAAAAATGGTTCATTCCATTTTTTCTAGGAGGAAATGCCCTTTGACTGAAAGTCTAGTTAGCCAACTTGTCAAATCCTTGAACAAGATGAAATCAATGTTAGGCAGAAAATCAGAAAGGGAATTATCCATTTCTGTACACACAAACAAGTTACAAGATACAATTCCCTTATTAACAAGTAGTATAATCATTTTGAAAAGTGAAAGATTCAGACTTATTATAAACAAACAAGAATGGAAAAGAACATTTAAAGCATAGACTTATTATAATTTTTTTTCACTTTATTTAATTATTCCAGTTCTGAATCTTATGATATTATACATCACTTAAAAACAAAGAAGAAAAGTTGTCCATTTCATGCTTTTTCAAAGCCAAACCAACTTCAACTCCCTTGCTCCCATCTCTGCTCTCCGCCATGGAAATGGATTTACTATCAATGGAAACAATTACCACCTTCAATGGCTTGCCCCAACCAAAATCACATCCATAAACTTCAAATCGAGGTGACCCCGCAACACCAATAGTAGGTAGTCCTGATTTCCATATCTCCACGCCTAACTCGGCAAGAAATGCAAACTTATTTTCTATTCCTTGAAGAACCCCTTTCTCCAGCGATTCTTTAACCGTGTCACTTACCTTTTCAACAACGAAAACAAACCCATTTTCATCAAACAAGTGATCTCTAGCTTTCATCATTGTTAGTACACCTGTGTTACAGTTTCCAAAATAATTTTGAGGGACAGGAGGGTTCAAACGTGGCCTGCAATCAATAGTGAATCCTATTCCTGCACCATCTCCTCCTCTAGCTTTAACCATGCAAGTTATCATATAAGCAAACGTAAGCACAAAAGTTGAGAGATGGAGTTCTTTCGCACTATCTGAGAAATGTGACAATACCCTTTCTCGTAATCTCTTCAAATCTTCACGACTAATCTCAACCGTGGCTCGAACCAAATTAGGAGCTTCGGCTCTGTCTGGTAAAACCTTCAAGCTTTTGTGATTCTTAGAATCAAAAAATGGCTCCATTATAGCAAACCACTGGTTCAAGTATAAGATGTCAAGTCCATTAGGATCCTTGATGACGCTCCTGTCAAATAACGGGGTTAGCTCTGGAGGCAGGGGAGAGTTTTCGGTATTACCTTGTTTGCATATATGAGCCCATGATTTGAAGAACAGAGTTGTGGTTTGACCATCAAGAACTGCATGGTGAGCTGTGATTCCGATGCAAAATCCCTTGTTTGGGAAAAGGGTTACTTGCAAAGCTACGGTTGATGCTGAATCATCACAAGATATCAGCTCGGGTGTCAAAGGATGTAACTCGACAGCTTCATAGATTCCATTGCCTGATAAACAGCTGAAATCTGCGTCCGACTCGGCGACTGTGAGTGAAACTCCGTCGTTCGGAGTGTATAAAATGATGGGTTTGGGGGAATCTGATGGCCACTTGAGGTTGCCGGCAACAGGGAGGTAGTGGAGGAGAGTGAGAGAAAGAGATTGCTTGAGTTTGGGGAGGATTTCTGAGTTGAAACGAGCAGGTGTTAAGTCGTCTAACTGGTAAAAGAAGAGGCGCTCAACAGGAGGACGATTGAGCCAGAAAATGTCAAAGAAAGTGAGTGGAAGGGAGAATTCAGCGGCTGAGTTTGGTGAGTTAGAGGATGGGGTAACTCGGGTGACCTCTAGAATTTTCATTTCTGATCAGATTGGCAATGCCAATAATAGAATGAATGGAAAAGCCCTTTCCTTGACTCTTTTATTTGGAATAGGAATAGACGAGAATATGAAGAAGATAAGATATATGTATACTAGATTGTTACCCGTACTTCGCGTGCGGGTGTTTCATTTATGAGGTGTTTAAAAGAAAATTATGAGCAGAAACTTAAGTCATTTGTTCTTATGAAAGAACCAACAATAAAAAATTGAGCCATTGTTTTTATTCCGCACTCTCTCCGACAATGATCCAACAACGCACTCAAACTTAAAGTTAAAAACCCATTTAATTTACGGCAAAACAAAATGGTTATTTCCATATAATTTCACTCACCTTCTTTTTCCCAAATTTGCAGAGATTTGCTCGTACAAAAGGAAAATTGCAAAAGAAACATAGTATTGAAAATATATAATAATACCAAAATACCAAAACGAATTATATTTTTAAGAAAATAAAGAAGAAGAATTTGGAATTAGAAAGATGTACCCGAGGTTGTATAAGATGTATAGAAACCCAAACTGAAAGGTATTTTTCAACATCTTCAAAATATTCTCTCTAGGGAAGGTAAATCACCTCAATTCAAAAAAATTAATCAACACCTAAATTATAAAAGGGAGAATGGAGTTTTTGAGGGTTTTTTTTTGTACCGGATTTTTTTTTTTTGAAGTTTGATTTAGGGGAGAGGAATAATAATCTTATATATTGGGTAGGTAAAGGTAAAAAAACATTGAACAAAGATATTTTCTATTTTCTATGATTAATGGTTGATAGAGAGAAGGTAAATGAAATGACTATTAATTAATGGATTGAATTTTGTATTTTGGAATCCATTAATTACTTTTCAAAAACCCAAAAAAAAAAAACTATTCAAGAAACACATATGAATTATTAATTAATTAATAGATTCATGTACCAAAAAGAAAATTAATTAATAGATTCAATTGTATTTTGGAATCTATCCATTAATTAATTTTAAAAAAAACTCTTCAATAAACATATAAAGAATTCTCTCAAGTTTAATTAATAGATTCAATTGTTTCTAAGAATCAATTTTTTTTTTCACAAAAAATGGTTCAATGAACACATCAAAAATTCTATCAATTGACACTTGACAACGACACAAAACACCAAGTGTCACCCATAAGAGTATCGGATATATAAATAAGAGTATGTTTAATAAGGGAAAATTCGACCATTGATTTTGGACTCCCCGAGAATGCATTAATGCATACCTACCTACCTCATTTATACCACAACTAACACTCACCATATGTCCCGATCAGTGCATATTGAGTCTAAACAAGATATAATCCACGAGCAGCAAAACACAATTCCATTTTTTCCACGAGGAAATGCCCTGTGACTTTGGCTACACAATTCTATTAATGCCCTTTGACTATGACAAGTTGCCAAACACAATTACCTACTGGCTACTACGAGTGTGTTTGGACTTTGGAGTTACCTATTATCACAAAAAATCACTTTTTTTCGTCTCAGGTCCTAAATTTTGAACAAATTAAAGGCTTCAAAATATGTATGGACATGACAAGCGCTATAAAGTAAAAAGAGACACAGAGGAATCAACAAACACAAACATGCAAAGCCATAGACAAGCAAGCAAAACAATCATCAACGAAATTTTGCAAAGCAAGGCTAGATTAGAAAGCAACCAGATCTCTATTATACACAAAAACTAACATTTCATTTCTAGGTTTGCATTTTACATACCAGCACCTCTATTTTTTTTTTGAACTACCAAATATCTAGCCTACAGGTTACAAGTTCACCTATTCTAATTTACCTGCATATACCTGAATATGTAGCCAGATAGCTTCATGCAAAGCCTACCTCACTTGGTCAAGAAATCTGGACCCCAAGCTCTCTGTGCAACCTCCAAAAGACTAAGACATTCAAGATTCCCATCATCATCATCCTCACCATCCTCCTCCAGATCCGCCAACACTTCTAAAACCGAAACTTCCTCATTCACACTATCCGAATCTGTGTCAACCTGGACCGGCTCCCTTTCATTAACCTCCACCCTCTCTTCACGCCTCATCATTGAGGTAAGCCATGGAGGCAATACCCGTTTCTTTTCAGTTTGCGCCTCCATTCTACCAGAATTTGAACCAAACTGATTAGTATCCTCTAAACTCTTCTTATTTCTCCCAGAATTCCCTACATCATTGTCATTTTGACTCTTCATATTTCTTTCCTCACTCACACCATCCGAATCCGTATCAGCCCGGGCTGGCTCCCTTCCATTAACCTCCACACTCCCTTCACTCCTCATAATCGTAGTAAGCCATGGCGGTAATACTCGTTTGTTTCTGGTTTTCAGCTCCATAGGCTCCATTTCACCAGAATTTGAACCAAACTGATTAGCATCCCCTAAACTCCTCTTATTTTTCACAGAATTTCCTTCACCGTTGTCATTTTGACTCTCTACAAATCTTTCCTCAGAACCACACTCGATAACCCTTTTTCCCTTAACACTTGCCCCACCAACTTCATCTTTCAATTCATGATTTTGCTGACCTTCAAGCTCGAATTCTTCTTCTGGACTTCCCAAGCGTACACTCGGCAGTTCAAAATCCAAACTTTTCAGCTTTTTCGAGGGAGGTTCAGTTGATGATTGCCCTTTGGGAGAAAAACCCCTTTTCGAAACCACATTTTCTTCCGGTTTCCTTAGAAGCGCACCTTTCGGAGTCGAGATAGCCTCAAACCTCAGGGTGGACTCCACTTCCGAAAAAAAGACAGGATCCGTATCTCCCCCCAAATCAACAACCTTCATACTGTCCGAACTATCAGCATGAAGGGACACGGTGTCGCCGTCGTCGTCGTCGTCAGGAGACGCCATTATAATGCCGGTGGAAGCGACCGGGATGTCGGGCGGAGTTTTGCGGCCCGAGTCGAAACCCGAGACATCAGAAGAACCCGACTGTCCAAAGTAAGAACATGATTGCAATTGGGAATCCTCACCGAAAGCCCCATGGCAGATTTTCGTGATCTCGCAAAAAGGATCCACGGTTCCATTCAGATCAGAGCTTCTGTCCTGTGTTTCTTTCTTTTGTTTTTTCTCCTTAAGTGTGAAGATGAAAATGGCTCAAATTGGGCTCCATTTGGTTTGTGTCAGAAACGGGGTGAAGAACGAGGCAGCAAGAGAGAGAGACGGACAGAAAGTACTGCATTTAATATAAACCAAAACGACGTAGTAGTTGGGAAGGATAAAAGAGGGGAAAAGGGCGGGAATTGGAAAGAAAAAAGGCGGGAATGCTGAAAAATTGGATCAAAATTGGAAGCAACTCCACTCCAAAGTTGGAAACCCTTGTCTAATCATGCACATAAAAAATTTACCATTTCTCGATCATATTCATGGCAATGATAATACTATTTGATAAACCACACGAAAACAACTAAAAAAGGTTTAATGAGTTTTATGTAGAAAATAACAAAATTTACTGATTTTTTTTATTACATTAATTTTATTTCATCTTTTTTTTTAGTGACTTTTTTATTTGGGACATCTTGTGTGACATTAATGTTTTACACTTATTCTGGCAATTCTTTACTCGGGAAAGAAATATACTATGACAAGCGAGCAGCAGTTCTTACGGGCTCTTTTCTGTTTGTAGAAAAGGGCAACTCCCTTTGGCAGTTGGCACACAACAAAAGACTCAGCAATTATGGTAATTCGACAGGTTTGATGTCCCATATCTCCCGGGCATATTCATGGATTGTTCGGTCACTGCTAAACTTGTAGGAACCCGCTGTGTTCAAGATTGACATTCTCGTCCATTTCTGTCACAACAACAATCAAAAGGTTTAGGAACACATAAAAATTAACATGGAGTACTAGTAGTCTAGCATATAATATGTGCCTGGCTATAAAACATGGTAATTACAATGCCGGTACGAAAATATGCTGTAATTCCTGCTCTTAATGAAACATCCAAGAATGTTAACAGGGGGGGATGCAAAGAGTATATAAGATCACTCACTCGTTGGTCTCTATATGCCTCGTCAACCTTCTCTTGGCATTCTATATAACTTGGGAAGTCCTTGCCAACTAGGAAATAGTCTGCACGTCCGAAACCTTCATTTCCTTCCAAGGATCCCATCAGTTCATCGTAGCTGTACGGACCAAAGGCACCACTTCTCACAAACTCCTTAACTTCTTCAAAGCGAGGATCCGGAACAAACTGTGTTATGATGTATGTAAGCTAGGTCAGTAAAGAGATACATGCGACTACAAGGAAAATCCTGATAATTTTCGCTACATATGTTTCAACTAAGTATATGTTGATAAAAGATCGAATGACAATAAATGTGGCTGTGCAAGCATACCTTTCCCTCAGCTCGTTCCTTTCTCAGCCCTGCTATCTCATGAGCTTCAGCACCAAAGAGGAAAAAGTTGTCTTCTCCAACCTCTTCTCTTATTTCAACATTGGCCCCATCCAAGGTCCCGATCAGAATGCAACCGTTCATTGCAAACTTCATATTGCTGGTTCCGCTAGCCTCCATCCCAGCAGTACTGCACATAGTAAATGGGAAACAACAGGAAGATACAGAGGGAGGTTCAGATACCACATTTCCAATCTGTTATTTAAATATGCAATACAAGCCCCGAGCCTCCCAGAAAGAGGCATACATCGACTTCATTGCAAAATAAGAAAAAGGTAGGATTCACTTCAAGTCAGAAAAGCCAGAGGCTGAGATCATTGGAGTTGAGCCATTTTGATACAGAATAAAGAAAGCATGTTCTTTCAACAGACAGAATGAGCCTAGGCTTTCCCATGCTATTAACCAGATTAACTCTCCAAAAAGGAGTTAAAAATTGTAGCGTAAGCTAGAAGTCATTTACAGCTTCTGCATCTTGTTTACCATAGATTTGAAAGAAATATATATATTATCCATGGAAGGAATACAACTGAAATACCTGATGTGTTGTGAGAGCTCACTTGCAGGGATAAGCAACTCGGCCACACTCACATTGTAATCAGGAACAAAAACAACCTAAAATTAGAACATAATAAGCCATTTCATCTTATTAATGCATCGATCAAATTGAGTAAATTATTAATAAAACAATAACAAAAGGAAAATTAATGAAAATTGCTTTTCTTTAACTCCAATCATTGCAGAAATATCTTGAGCCAAAAAAAATATAAAAAATTGCACAAATACAGTTTGAAATCAGAGACAGAGGCCTTAGGATTAGGTTTTTGATTTTGTTTGTTTGTGTCTGTATGTGAGTGCATGTGTGTGTTCTTTTAAGGGAAAGAGAGCAAACAGACCACACTCAGTCACTCACACGAAAAGAAAAAAATTAACTTTTTTTTGTTACAAAGGGGAGAATAGATCAATCAAACTATGTAACTTTAAGCTTTAAAAATTAATAACAAATTCATGCATACTTCTCAATCAAATTGCACAAGCTCATTGGCACTTATTAGTTGTTACCCTTATATGCCTGCATTTAATTTATTCAACACACAACTAATTAAACCAAAATTCAGATTTTGGTTATTTTTCGCTTGGTTGTAGCCATTCATGCCCAAAAAAAATGAAAACGCATACATCGTGGAAAATTCTAATTCTATCAATACAGACAATGCAAGTCAATAAAATGATAAGCAAAAGCATGAACTTAAACAGGAAGGACAAGCATCTTTAATGAGAGAGAGAGAGGGGAAAGGAAAAAAAAGGTTAACAAAAAAGGCTAGAATGCACAATAACCATTTGACAGGGTCAACACATCATTGTTAGAAGTTATTAGAAAAAATAAAGATTTGGCACCAGTAGAAAATATTAAACGTTAACAATGCAACAGACAAGTCACTAGAAAACATTAACATTGCAATAGATAAACTTTACGATTCACCTCAGGAAAAGGCTAATGATATCTTGAAATAAAGGCGTACCTTCAGTAAATCACCAATATCAGGATCGTGATTGATTGTAGCTCCAACATCAGTGATAAATTTCACAATTCTCTTAGCTTGAACATAAGTTGCAAATGCTTTACCCCCAAATATACAAACACGTGGGACAAACTTTTCTTTTCTTTCTGAAGCACTCATTTCTTTCATCATCTTGTACCGGTAAACAATTCCCAAAATATTCATCAGTTGGCGCTTGTATTCGTGGATGCGCTTCACCTGAAATGCATTGCAGTACAAAAAAGAGACGGGTTTCACACTTTCCAACAGTAAGGAAAATTAATAACAAAATATTTTAACAGAGCATCAGCAAGCAATCAGGTCTAACTGTCAAGCAATGACTATTAGAAATTGCTACAGTTGTCTAAAAATATTTTTAGTATTTATTGCACACCATGCTGTAAAATAGACACCATTATATACTCTGCAATGTGGCTTAAACCGTTTTCTTGTGGTAATAAGAGACTAGGATTGCATATCCTTCAAAAAGAATTATCTGGAGGCTCTTATGACTGCAGCTCATTTATTTAGTTAACTTAATGTACATTTTGCTTACATGATAACTGCTTCAAATTTTCTTCTATAATAAGTACTTTTTAGGAAACTGGGGTTGGCAAGAAAAATTACCTGGATGTCAAACATCGCATCCGGACTTACTATATAGCCTGTTTTTTCTTTAAGGAGAGACACAACCTTCAACTTGTTGCTCCTTTTTGCTGCCCTCCATTGGCCCTGAAGATCCTCATTATCCGCAAACTATGAACATGTCCCATAACAATGATTAGGGTCTTTAGTAATAAACAAGGATCCAGAAGTATTCACATGTTTATAGTCGGTCAAATTTAACTATAAAAATGTGCTCATTTTGTGTATAAACAAGGTCACAAAGACACAGAACAGCTTGACATATATCAGAATCCTAGAGGCTAGAACTAATACATAAAATGACACCACTGCTTGAATTTTACAAGCCACTGGATAACCTGTGAACAAGAAATATTAGATATGGTATAAATAATCAGAATGTCATGCTGGGACAGGTGCAATAAAAGGAAATCTGGCAGTTTGTCGTGTGAAGGAAACAGTTTAAAAATATATATCCAACATGTTTCTATTGCTCCTAAAATTTCCCAAGTCATATCAACACCCGTCAATCACAGACCTAAAAGAAATCAAAATTTCACTTCTATCACATGATGACGAGCACACCGTAAGAGTGTGTTTGGGAGTGAAACAGGATTGAATGATGGTTTGTAAATAGAAGTATTGTATGTGCACAAACCATCATCCAATCTCATCCCACCGCCAAACACAACCTAAGAGTATGTTCAAAAACATACAAGAATTAATGGCAAGAAGTTTACAAGGAAAAAACTCAAATAGCAGAGTACCTTTCTAAGTTCAGCCAACTTTTCAGTATTTAAAACCCAATCTTCTGTGCCAGTCCAGTTAGTTATAATTTTACTCAATTCTGGATTGCAGAAACGGATCCATCTTCTGGGTGTGACCCCATTTGTTTTGTTTTGAAATTTTGCAGGCCATAACTGCAAAAAGTTGAGCAAGAGATGAATGATAGGATCATTTTCTTAATAAAAACAAACTGAAAAATATTCAACCTTATAATTAAGGTACATACTTTTGTAGTTAAATAGGTTTTGTAAATCACATTTACCTTAAAGAAATCATTAAACACTTCATCTTTTACTATCTCACTATGTATCGCAGCAACTCCATTAACTGCATGACCACCTACAACACATAGGTTAGCCATACGAACCATCTTTGGGGGCTCTGGTACCGGTTCTGGAACCTTTTTCTTTGCTTTGGTGCCTTCTTCTACAGATTCCTCTTCACCATCAGCAGGCTCAACTTCTTCTGCTTCTCCTTCATCATCATCATCATCTTCTTCAGTCTTTTCAAGTTTATTACTTGGAACAGCAACCACATTATCCTTGGGTTTAACAAGTAAATCTGAAAATTCAGCTGGCAGCTCAACATTTTCTAAAATTCTCATCTGCTTCAGTTTTTTCTCAAGTAAGTCAGAATCTGCTGTTCCACATTCTGAAACTATGGTGCGAACTAGCTGCAAAGGTACGAGGCAGTAGTAAGGGTTAGAATTGGATTTCTGCAGGGGAAAAAAAAGGTTACAACTATGTGTTCCATCTGTACCTCCTCATCAATCATTTCAATAATCTCCACATGTCGAGGCAACAGTTTCTGCATAAGTTCTAAACTCCATTTCTCCAAAGCCTCAGGTAGAACAGTGTGGTTTGTGTATGCCACGGTTCTATAAAGAAGGCATTATGAGGAATACAAATTTCCAAATATAAAGGAAAATAAAATGAAAAAAAAAATAGAAGGGGAAAATATCAGTGTTATCATTTCAGTTTTGTTACAAAAGACATGTCAACCAAAGTGAATTTGAGAGTAAAAATGAGTAAATCGTGAGAATGTGCAAATGGCCAACATGCAGAAGCACTGGTAATAAGCAGACATGCTGAATTGAATCAAACTCAAGTACCAAAAATTACAATAAAGCATAGATGTGAAAAAATAAATTGAACACTGTAATAGCTAACTCAGTTCAGTAAAACTTGAGAGGACAGGCTATTGGCAGGCTAGGTTTCATGGTGGGAATAGAGATGCCTTTGAACTTCTCAATAACCTCTTCCAGCGTGTATTATTGAAAGACAACATAAAGTAAAGAGACTGTGACCTAGAGTACCTTTGGGTAATATTCCAAGCCTCCTTCCAGCTTAAACCTTTCACATCAATTAAAATTCTCATCAGCTCAGGAATGCAAAGAGTGGGGTGAGTATCATTCATTTGTACAGCAACTTTCTCAGGAAATTCTTCCCATTTAACTTTTGTTCCTGATCTTCTCTCAAAACGTGCAATGATGTCTTGTAGAGAGGCTGAGCACAGGGTATATTGTTGCTTCAAACGAAGGATTTTGCCTTCAACTGTTTCATCCCCAGGGTAGAGTATATAGCAAATCTGATATTAAAATCTATATTATTATCCATTCCAGAGTACCACTTAATCAACAAACATGAAATCCAATACAACCTAAGGCCATTTTTTTTTATCAAATTTCATAGCAAGCATTGCATCTAATTCGGGACATAAATGATGCAGAGACAGATCAGAATACAGTTAAAATGTTTTTTGAGATCTCCGAAAGGGAACAATAACAGAACATTTGCCCAAAACAACGTTTTCACCATTTTACAAAACCAACAATAATCGTATCAGAACATAAGCTTTTATTCTTTTAGTTGTATAGAACCTTGAATTAGACTCACCTCCAGACAGAGTGGCAGTTAATATATTCTGATAAAACTCTAAAGGTGTGCCAACAAATAGCTTGGCTATGCAGAGATAAGCATATAAAATATAAATAGTTAGTGGCAAATATGTACCATCAAAAAAAGTTAGAACAGACCTTTTCAGCATTATATAGGTCCTCAGCAGCTTTGGTATGTTCTCCAGCATTAAAAGCAGATAGATCAAAGTCTTCCGATGGAACTTTTGTTGACCAGAGTCGCAGATTGATTGTGGTTTTAGTTTTATATCCTGGTATTGGGACATCATAAGCAACAGCTTTAATATCCTCTCCTCCAATCCAGTGTTTCTGTCCATTTGAATCAGTAACAACCTTGCCATAAAACTTGACAGGATATGTGACATCATTCCTCACAATTTCCCAAGGATTGCTCATCTAAATAGAGAAACCACGATCAAGCAGAAGAAAGAAGCTGATCAGACAAGAGAGACAAAAAAAAACCCTCATGACATGTACATTGTGTACATGTTATATAACGTGTATATATAGAGAGAGAGAGACATTTGCATCGACAACAACAATTTCAAGAAAGAGATAACAAACAGAGAACAACTATACCTCAAGCCAATCTTCAGCAACTTCTTCCTGCCCGTCCTTCGTAATACGCTGCTTGAATAAGCCATACCTATATCTAAGTCCATATCCCCATGCTGGATAATTTAATGTTGCCAAAGAGTCCAGAAAGCAAGATGCAAGTCGACCAAGACCCCCATTACCAAGGGCAGCATCAGGCTCCTATAATACCAACTGAAGAATTCAGCTTCCAAAATTCAAAAAAAAAAAAATGCGAAGCCACACGAGTGGAAACATACAGACTCTCTATTAGTCTTTCCCTTAACAAACACTGAAATTAAATTACAGACTGTGGAGAAGTGAAGGGAAAAGGTTTTATATTATATTATAGACAATGTCAGTATGGCAGCTGGTATAGGCTTCAGATAAACTTTTATCATATATGGTTCCCTGCTTTCACAAAGCTGAAATTATCAAACAACTAAGTCAATTATAGTTCATTCCAAGGCAAACACATATTATCATTTAATTCTGCAGCAGTTTTGGAGTGTCTCTAATTCTCTCTAATCATTTTCTAATGTCAGATGTTGAGAAGCCAGTAGTCAAACCTTCAGTTACTTTGATTGATATATTGAAATTTGATCACAATTCAAAAGAAAAGAACACCTAGTGCAAAATATATCAATAGCAGAATGTGTTGTAAAGTAATGTGCACTGGAGAATATTACATTCACCAACCCACCTGAAAAGCTATATTTTCTAGGTTGTGTCCAAGCTTGCTCAAAGCCTCTGCATAAGCTCCAGTAAGCCCTAAATTACCAATCGCATTCAACAGTGCCCGACCCTACAAAAAGTAAAGAATGCTGAAATAATAGCATCTTCCAGCTGATGCACAGAAAATCTAGTATTAAATGTCAAACAAATGCACACCTGAAGAAATTCCATTGACAGGTAGTACGCCTGCTTTACATTCAATCTTTCATAATAATCATATGTGGCATTCCAGTTTATTATAAGAGCATCACGAATACTCTGTGCGGTTGCAAAGAAAGCCTTGGGAAGATCAAACTTCTCAGGGGAAAACAATGGAGTGAACTCTGCATGGTATTTGATACTAGAGGCAATTGATGAAGCATCTGGAGGGAATGGACTAAGAGCGCTCGAAGATTCTACATCAGAAGAGAAAAAGTAAATTTTAACATGATAATTGAAACTTGAAGGACATTGCAGTACAGTATATTCATATTTCATCTTATTCCAGAATTGTTCAGTGTAATACACAAACAACTTATAGAAAATAAGAAAAATGAGCAAATATTTTGGCTCTATCCTAGATTATACAGGACTCAACAGGCATTAATCTTTGAGATATAAATTTTTTTTGTTTAGAATTATCATGGTGCATTACCATACTATCTGGCACTTAATTAGCTCATTTATATAATTAAGAGTGCCGCACATTCTTAGTAACTATAGAAATTATCCTTCATTTCTTAATAAACCATATTTTCATTCATGAAGCTTTCCATGTCAGAATTAAAAAAGGATCCAAACCCAACACTCCATATATCTTATTTAGCTAACCATTAAAATAAGAAGATAGCTTAATAGATGATTCTTAACCATCTAGTAGCAAACTCTTTTCCAATAAGCCATTGAAGGCTTCAAAACTCTCCAGCTTTGAATCGGAATTGGGATAGCTAAGATTAATGAGTTGCATGAATCATGATCCATTTCATCTCTTGATAATTTGCCAGATGGTGGGTCCCAATCCCATTTTAATGCTAACAAGGTAGAGTGAGACTTGATTAGAGTGAAGATACTGTTGACCAAAACTAAGTTTTCGTTTTTTTTTTTTTTTTGGGGGGGGGGACAGAATGGCAAAAACAATTTTTTTTTTCAAAAGGAAAAAGATAAATACTTCACAATCAATCAATGGATTCTAGGTACAACAATAAAGAATTAAAAATAAAAATAAAAAAGCCATGAGAAGAATAAAATAGTAGTCAAAGTCGCAAATTACTTATTAAATAGGAATGTAAGCCAGAAGCTTTAGCATAAAAAATTTAACTTAACACAAAATCTAAAAGTTTCAAAATCACCAAAGAGATAAACTCAAAAACAGAGAAATAAAATCAAATTTTGAAAAAGAAAACGTAAATAGAAAAAAACAGAGCATCTGCATTTGTATACAAATGTATAGAATAATGGAAAGAAGATCGAACCTTCTTGTTCAGTCACCGGATCTTTCACCTTCTGCTGCGGTTCACTCGAAACATTCCTGACGGAAAACGACCTCCTCAGCGGCCTAACTTGCCATTTCCTCATCAACATCAATCGCTTCGCTTTGTTTCCGCTTCCACCACCGCTAACACCGCCATTTCTTCCGCGGCTGAAGTCGATGAATCTAGCCACCGCATTGCAACTCGAAACCGCTTCGGTTCCACTCGGAGTCGTAGAAAACCGCCACGTAGCCATTTCTCTGTCTCTTTCTCCCTCTTTCTCTCTTCGAACTTTGTGAAGAGATCGCAGTGGCAGTATATGGAGTGAAGAAGAAAATGATCGATTCACGAGAATTATTATATGCATGGAGTTCCAATCACCTGCTATCCAAACAGTTTCTATTTTTTCCTAATTAACACGTGGCATAATTTAATTTGCCCACGTGGAAAAGAATTTTATCCTACCGTTTATTTTACTGATTATGGAGTTTCGATTAGGTAAAATCATACCCATTTTTCCGTCTTCCGTACCGTACATTTGGCGGAAATTAATTGGTTCCATGGAAAATGAACTTTATGTTGTTGGTGATGTAGGATAATTAGAATGGTAGATTGCAAGTTTCTATTTTGGTAGCAGGAGTAGAGAATTTAAGTTTAATTGAGATCTTTTTTGGTTGGCTAAAGGACAAAAAAGAATGGGAAGTTTGGGAAGTGAAAAGATGGGTCTCAGGTGGCTTTGCTCCGTCCACTTGTAAGCAGCTGATTGGATATTCGTAATCCTGTCGAGGTAATTATAAGCTGCGTTGCGTCTGTGTAGGTCCCATTTGGGTGGACGGTAGTGATTGAATTTGAAGGTGTATTATTATTTCATAATAATAATAATATATATAGATGATGGTTTTGACTTATGGCACTTTTTAGGAAAATAGATTTATATTTTCCTTTTCTTATTTAAAACTAAAATGGAAGATATTTTAACGTGTGATTTCGACAAATCTTGTTTGATTTAGAGTTGAATGCACTTTGATTGTCAACTTTAACATTAAAAAAAAGTGTAGATTTCAGTGCTTCCGTTGTGGTACTCCCACTTTTGGATGTGACGCTCCCAACGATTTCTGACCATTGGATTCAATATCTAATTTTCTTACTGTCCGATTCAATAAGATTTAACTTTCTAAATAGGTTTTAAAAACCTTTTGGACTGAATTCGTATGTGGTTGTCCTCGTGATAGATTTTTACACCTTTTTTATTCCACCCGTTGATATCAACAAAATTTTTTTCTTAAGTTTTTATACGTTGTATATTTTCCCCAATTTCTATCCCCAATTTTTTTCTTAAGTTTTTGACATTCAATTCGTATATTTTCCCCAAAATATACAACGTATAAAAACTTAAGAAAAAAATTTTGTTGATATCAACGGGTGGAATAAAAAAGGTGTAAAAATCTATCACGAGGACAATCACATACGAATTCAGTCCAAAAGGTTTTTAAAACCTGTTTAGCAGGTTAAAATTTATTGTATCGGACGGTAAGGAAATTAGATATTGAATCCAATGGTCAGAAATAATTGGGAGCATCACATCCAAAAATGGGAGTATCACAACGAGAGCGCTGAAGTCTACGCCTAAAAAAAATAATGAAATATTGATGTGCATGTGCAAGATAATTTTTTTAGGGGTATAAGTGAAATTTATGTACAATCAGAATCAATTTTTGTACCTATAAATATTTAATGAGAATTCAACGAAAGAAATCACCTAAAATAAATTACCTAACAAAAAATTTATCTTAAATAAACTTTCTACCAAAAAAACAATTAAAACTGAACTCAAATAACTAGATGCCTAATATAAGAGATTTCGTTTAATTGTTTTGAGCACCAATAATCATAAAAAAGTTACAATATTTATTCCCTTATCTTAAGGTTGAAGCAGCCAATTTACCTAAGTAGCCATGTGAGTTCTTCTCAAATAAATAAATTAGAAAAAAAAAAATTGTTCTGTGATCCAAGGTTTATGAAATGGTCAATTAAAGCTCATTTCTTTTCTTTTCTTTTCTTTTCTTTTTTTTTTTTTTGTCTTTTGGGAGAACCAAGCTCATTTCTTGAGTGCACATATATTAGCCTAAGGTTAAATAATCGGATGTAGTTACTCATAAATTTCATTCTATATACATTCCACGATGCTCCCTTTGTCCCAAAATGTCTTGTCCATCATTGACTTCAATCTTTTACAAATTTTTTTTTATATATAAGATATCGAAATGACAACTAAGCTAGTAAAACCGCAACATCATTGGTGTCTTGCTCAAGCAGCGACAGCAACCCCGAAGGGTGAGTAGTAAACACCAAAGAACCATGCACACAATTTTGACCAAAATTTGAAATGAAATTGAATTTTGATGATTTCAATATAATCTTTTATATGGATACTAATGTTGATATGAATCACCCTTGTGCAGTCTTGGTGAATGAGGCATTTGATCTTATTCGCGAAGGTTGGGTAAGGGAGGTTCGTCATATCTATCGTGAGGGGAATAAATGTATCGACTTGTTAGCTAATTTGGCTCAAAATTGTATCTTGAGAGTGACTATATTGGATGCACCGCCTCTAGTGTTGGTGCCTATTCTGGATGATGATATCTTTGGGTGTACTTGTCTGAGGATCTAAGCTTCTAGCAGTCTTATGTACAAAAAAAGTATAATCTTTTATATTTGTGAGATTCTTTTTTTTAGTTTTGTGTATAAATTTGAGAATTTATGTAAATTTGTTGTTTATATTTTTATAGATGACAAACAAATTGAATCATCCAAAATGAAAAAAAGAAAAATAATAGTATTGAGGGTATTAATTTGAAATTTTCTTAATAAAAGCTTTGAATCACTAGTTTTAGTAAATAAAGCTCTCTCAAATGTGAGGGTATTGTTTATATTAGTATATTTACAAAGGTGAAGGTTTTTATTTTGACACCAAAGTGAAGGTATTTTAGGAAGGGTGAGGATTCTCTCCACTGATCTCCACTAATTTTGTAGTGACTAATCAACGGTTGGGTAATATCCACGTCTCATTCCACAAAACTCTCTCTTCACTAACCATAACACTGCTTTGTCCGTTTTTCACAACTTACCAAAATGGAAACTCAATTATTTACTGGCTTGGAAGATTTGGAAGGATATGAATGGAAACTTGCCAAAATGGAATTTGATTGATGGGATGTATGAATTGATAATTGAGGTTAAGCTTGTAGCACTTGTTTGGTAGTAGCAGTAATAGTGTAGTGGCATTTTTTTTTTGGTGTGGAATGCATCATTTTTTCTTTGGCTAAAAATCCAATTAAGGCCTAAACCATTGTGAATTTTCTTTTAGACCTAATCTTTTTAATTGAAACGTTTTGGGTCTAAACCTATGCAGGCAAGCAAATTAGGCCTAAATGGGATGGAAAATAACATTTGAACTACAAGCTAAGTATTTTATGTGTTAAAATTACATGTCAGCATACCCGCCAATTACCAATTACAAGATCCATTGAATTCTATTTACCCACCAACTATAATACCCAAACTTTCTTGAGTTTAAACCGATAAATGTAACCTCATAACCGAGACAACAATGTATGTATAATGTATTGCAACATGCATCACTAGCCATTTGTAGTTTTGTACACCCTTAATGAGGGGTTTAACTCTCTTTTGGTTTTTTTTTTTAGAATAATCACTTTCATTAATTAATAATTTGAGATTACAAACGCTGGGAGAAATAATCCCGCACCACACGATTATCGTGCTAATACATTGGCTTCCCTATTTACAAATTATCTCTAATTTCACTATCTATAACTACCAACATACTAAATACACAAACAAATAAGTTACAAAGAAAACTCACAATTTCGTGAGAGTAGAACCCAAGACCTCATGGTCCAGGTATATTGGAACTAAGAGTTCAGCACTCTACCAGCAAGCCAAATGCCCGATGGCAATTAAAGCAAAATTTTAAAATTTTGAAGAATTAGGTATAAAGGATTTAAGCCTTATTTACTCGTCCCCACATAAGTTTAGGCCCGGTATTAAAAAAAACATAGGTTTAGGCCCAAAATATCACAATTAGAACCACATACGATCAAGCCTGAATTGATAGGCTTTTATAGAATTTATAGCCTTTTTTTTCTTTTCATTTGAGTTTTTCACATGATGCAAGTGCAAGGTGATTGTTATTTATTCTGACTGTTTAGGGTATAACTCAAAAAAGGACAGGTATAAACACTGCTCCTAAATTTTACTCCCTCCGTTTCGAATTGAATGACCACTTTGTAAATGACACGGAGTTTAAGAAAAAGTTGTACTAGTAGATGTTTTACCATTATATCCTTAATAAATGGTATGAAGTGGTGGGATCCATAAAAAGTTAGTGTTTAATTAATGGGTAAAGTTGTAAAAGTGTTTTCCATTTTAGGAAAGTGAATATTATTTTGGAACATCCCAAAATAGTAATGTGGCCATTCAATATGAAACGGAAGGAGTAATAAAAAAATTAATCGAAATAAATACTCAAAAAAAGTTCTCATTTCATCGACTCTGTAATCTGTATTTGTTTGAATTTAATGTAGTAATTACAAAAATTAATACTCCAGAAATAATTTTTCCAATTTAGGATCCTACGTAACTCCACTCTACTCCACATTAATCGAAATTGGGCAATAGGTTTAAGTTTAAAATTAAAATAAAACAAAAAACAAAAAAGTCATACGGAAGTAACAAAACACAAGTATATATAACAAACAATAATAATTGAAGTGTGGATTACCAAAAAACCAATAAGGATTCTCACCACATTCAATTGGGGTATCATTTATTTGGTTTTTTTGGTCTTTTTACCCTTGGCTTTTTTGTTATTTCGTTGAACTCTCAAGGGTGATATGGGGAAAAAAGTCAAAAGTTAAAAATTAAAAATACAAAGCCAATCATGCGGGTTATAATCATTGTGTTGTACTTGTACATGAAAGCCTTGGTCTGTTTACTCTGTCAAAAACAAGGCGTATCCTAAAACCTAAATTACTAATTATTATTATTACTTGAAAAGCCAAAGCCAATTGTGCGGGTTATAATCATTGTGTTGTAATTGTACATGAAAGCATTGGGTATTCTACTCACTAAGTATATATAACAAACAATAATAATTGAAGTGTGGATTACCAAAAAACCAATAAGGACTCTCACCACATTCAATTGGGGTACCATTTATATGGTTTTTTTGGTCTTTTTACCCTTGACTTTTTTGTTATTTCGTTGAACTCTCAAGGGTGATATGGGGAAAAGAGTCAAAAGTTAAAAATTAAAAATACAAAGCCAATCATGCGGGTTATAATCATTGTGTTGTACTTGTACATGAAAGCAATGGTTTGTTTACTCTGTCAAAAACAAGGCGTATCCTAAAATCTAAATTACTAATTATTATTATTACTTGAAAAGCCAAAGCCAATCGTGTGGGTTATAATCATTATGTTGTAATTGTACATGAAAGCATTGGGTATTCTACTCAACAAGATTGTGTCAGGCCTGTTTTGAACATATATGTGCATGAATCTGCTTGAGTTCCTCTATTTTCGAACAGAGAGATTAAAGCCATTTTTATCTGTCACGGGTTTAGATTAAATCAAGGCCAAAGAATAATTTAATGTCACATTTAGGTGATATGGGCATTCCATTTATTTTTTGCTCCTAGGGTTTGGCTTTCATGTCACAATTTTTAAAATTATGACTCTTCCACCACTTTTTATGACATAAAATATTGAAATTTAGACTATCTCACTTAGGATTTAATATAGTTTTGGGGTATTTCTTTATCTCACTTAGGGTTTATATATCATGTATTTTATCTCACTTAGGGATTAAATTTCATGTCATGTCATTTTTTGTCTCTCATAGCCATTTTTTTATTTGAAATTTTGACTCTTCCACCACTTTTTATGATATAGAATGTTGAAATTTAAAGTATCTCACTTAGGGTTTTAATATAGTTTTGGGAAATTTCTTTATCTCACTTAGGGTTTATATATCATGTATCTTATCTCACTTAGGGTTTAGATTTCATGTCATGTCAATTTTTTTTGTCTCTCATAGCTTTTTTTTTTTTAAAAATTCATTAGGGTTTAGATTAAATCAAGTCCAAAGAATAATTTAATATCACATTATCACATTCCTAAATTTATATATTAGAGATGTGCTTATCTATTACTTATTGTTGATTTAAATTATAGTCCATTTGATTTAGAATTTGCGATCTTTCCTGAAAAAAAAGAATTTGCGATCTTAATTTAGATTTAATTGTTAATTTAAACTATTCCATTTTATTTGCAAGTATTTAGATGTTTAAACTCTATTCTTTTTATTTGACCTTTAATCATAGTTGTTCAATTATATATGCTATGTTACTATATGAAATATATGAAATCTATAGATCTAAATATATCCAAATTGCTGTAAAAAAATATATCCAAATTAATGACATTAACCATTTCACAAATATGACATTTATAATTCAATTATCTAGGCATCAATTCCTAATTCTCTTGTTTACAATCTATTAATACAGATCCTTAGACAACTTTTAAGAATCCGCTGCAAAGCGCGGGTGACAAACCTAGTATATACTAGTCATCACTTTCACGTGCCTTGCACGTGACCTAATATGTTTAAATTAAATTAAAATTAAAATCTTAAGTATATTACTAATTTTATCCTAAAGAAGCCTATAATTATAGCTGGAAAAATTTCACTCCAGTACGGGTATCCGACTTGATCGCCTAAAACCAAACCGTATCCAACCCAATTCGACCAAAAAATCCGCTCAATCCGAAAACAAAATGACCCGACCTCAAATCCTTAATGACCCGAACATGAATTGACCCAAATCAGATCAATCTGAGAGATTAATCCAAAATTACCCGAATCGAGATTAATTATATTTAAATAACCCGAATCCGAAAAAAATTGAACCTGAAAATCGGAGACTCAAACCCGAAATTATCTAAACCATATGACCCCAAACTGAAAAAACCCGAACCAATAACCCAACCTAAAACCGAAAATTAACCAAACCCTTATAACTCGAAAATAACCTAACCCAGATAACTGGATCCAAATCCAACCCGACCAACTCATTTGTATATACATTGGATTTTACTATCAAAGTAACAAAAGAAATCATTCCACACGAAGAAAATTATTAACAAAATAAAATAACAAATTTAAGCCCACAGTAAGGGTTACATTTATCTAGCAAAAAATTAATTATAAATCAAATAAAATAATTGCACTCCAAGGAAATAATAAATTTTAATCATAATACATTAAACTATCAAATAGAACATGTCAATCACAATTCACAATAATCTTTTAAAATAAAATAATTATAAAATATTAAATTTAATTAAATGAAAATAGAGTTTTTGTCAGAATAAAACTATTTATTAAAAATTTTAATATATCCAATTTTTATTGAAAAATAGTAAAATGGTAAAAATAAAGAAATTATAAAGAAATTAGATTTAATAATTGAATAAAAAAATATATTTTTCAGTAGAATAATACTACAATAGTTTAAGCAAGGGCATTTAAAAGATATATTCAAAAAAATAAGGGTATAATGGTCGATTCAAAAGTTTCACAAAACTCGTACTTTTATATATAGTATAAATAATACAGCCTATAAACTTAGGGTGTTGCTAAACACCGCCACATTTTTGCTATTCACCGCCTCACTTTTTACACTTTTGCCCTTTGCTTCATTTTCTAAGATTTCAAATTCTCTGAAATCTTGAAGTTATCATGAACGTAGAATAGCCCGAGAACTCCGGAAATGGACGATAACGTGCAGTATTTTGATGACGATGTAAGAAAAATGCAATTTTTGAGGAGATTTGGGGCTGATGACCGTGCCGCCCCAAGAGGATGGCACGCCGTGGTATTTGTCGCCCTAGGAGGGCGGCATGAGGGCGGCACATGCATTTTTTTTATATATTTATAAAAAATAATTTTTTATGTTAATTATTATTAGTTTGGGTCAATATTAGTATTATTATGTATTATGTATTGTTGTAATATTACTTACAAAATAAAATATTACTTACAAAAATTACATACAATAATAATTAACAATAAAAATGTTACTTACAAAAATTACATACAATAATAATTACAAACATGACTCTGTCAAATATTACTTGAAAAATATATTTTGACTTAATACTAACAATACATAATAAATAATAATACTAATATCGACCCAAACTAATAATAA